>VWPU01014168.1:4625-20641 GCA_013398955.1 Callaeas wilsoni | reverse complement strand
CGCTGAGCCGCGCCGCGCCGCGCTGCTGCGGGAACGGGCCGCGGGAACGGGCCGCGGGCACCGCGCCGGGCGGGGCAGTGCGCGGCGCGGCCCATAGGGGGCAGCAGCCGCCTGCGCTCGGGCCGCGCTCCGCCCGTGCCGCGCAAACCCTGCACCAACCCGCACGGTGCGAGCTGCCCGCACAGCCACCCCGATCCCTGCGCACCTCTGCTCTTCATCGCAACAGCCCCCTGCAAGAAGGGGGTTTTTTTGCGATTTTTCACTTTTTCTCTCTTTGTGGGTGTTTAACTGTAGTGCGGAGTGAGGAGGCTCTGGCGTGGTGTCCTAGGTAACTTTCCCTATAATTGAAAAAACCCAAACCAAACCTAAAGACCTATTAAAAAGGAAAAAAAAAAAAAAACCCAACCACTTAAATACCTAGAAATAATATTGTGTTGCTTGTGCAAAAATGCATCCCGAAGAACATCTGAGTAAACACATATATAGAATATGTAAGTTCCTGTAAAAACAGCTTCTTGTTTGCGTGTGGGTCCATATGAAACCCAAGATGATGTATTGTGTTATGCTCAGATCTTTGTCTCAAGATACAGGTATGGGTAGATTTCACGATAGAACATCTTTTAACTCTTATTTCATCACTTCTAACTTTGCTATTTTCAGCACATGCACAGTCAGTATTAAAATCTGTGATTACTACTTTTTCTAACTCTCTCTTTGCCTTTTAATAAGAGCCTTTAAAAACCAAACTAAACCAAAATCCATTTAGATCCCATATGGATTTGTTACTCCGATGTTGGTAGCATCAGTGGCCAGTTCTGAACTTTTCTGGCAAGTAGGCGAGCTGCTTGCCCGGGTGAGTTTGCAGCCGAAGCCGCTGCTGCTGCTGCCGAAGCACCGACCGAGCTGCAGGAAGGACTGAACAAATGGTTACATATGAGCACTGCTCCTCGGCTCCACAATTTTCTCTTCGTCTTAAATGCACTTTATTGCACCTTTCCCGCAGTTTGTTTTGAGGACAGCCACACTGATAATCCTTACCCAGCACAGAGGAATCTCCGTCCTGGCTCTCAGATTGAAGCTGCGGCTGGAAGTCTGCTACTCTGATTTGTTGACTTGGATATTTTTAAATTATTCTTTCATATTGTCTCTTGCTCGTGTTGCTGGTGCAGTTTACCTCCAACCACAGTCCGAGGATGGTTAACAGTTGCTATAATGTAGCTTCAGTATTTCCCATCCCTAGATTTTTAGGGCTGTGATTTCAGCAGAATACATGGCTTGTTGTTTCACTGGGGGCTTTCAAACTCCATGACAGCCATGAAAGTGAAGGATCCATGACAGAAGCTCTGTGTGTGTGTGTGAGTGTGGTGCTGGGGGTGTAGGACATGGGCAGACTCTTTAAAACACTGAAAATGTTATTTTTGATTTTTGGTGCTCTGGAAGTTTTTTGTTGTTTTTTGATGGTGGCTTGAACTATTCCCCAAACTGAAAGTAGTTGGTTTTCCTATATTTTGACAGCAGCCTCTATTAAATGGAAGTCCTTCCCACAGTTTAGAAAATCAGTGTATTGCGTGCATGCTGAATAGCAAGAACAAACTATTATTTTTGAAGTTGTTCTGCATTGTGGAGTATCAGTGTTTTATGTGTTCAAACCAGTACGTGCAATTCATCTCGACTTTTATGTTCGCTTTAAACAATGAGGTCTTTGCTCGGGAGTAGTCCTGGGTTTGTTAGGGAATCAGTGCAATGCTGGCCCCAATCAATAAATGAAGTTTGCTTGTGGCAGGACTGACGCAACCACTATATAAGAGGGAAGTCCATTTAAGTATCTGATTATTTTCCTAAGGGTTTCATTTGCTGGTTTTCGGGCAGGATAGTGTCACTTAGAGCAAGTATTTAATCTTTTTTTTCCTCTACAAAAAAAATCTAACTCTGCAAACAACACTGAAAACTTAGCACTTGCTCTTACAGGATTAGTTCCCATCAAGTTCACTGACTTAATTCGCAGGAGTAAAGGCCACAGGAGAAATCCCACACAGGAAAACATATTCTTTGCCCTGGAAACCTTGTTATCTTATATGTTTCAGGTATGAACTGTTGGTTCATTCCTGATGCATGAAGGGCAAATTCCTGCCTTTCTTACTCTGACAGGGTTTTGCCAGGGCAAATTTACTCCTGGCTTACACCATCTGTAACCTCAGTGAGAGCAAAATTCAGCCCTTTAGCTCTAATGGGAGCCTGTTTGATCTCGTCCTTTATTGCAGAGCAGTATCAGGAACAGAGCTGAGCACAGAAACATAACCACCACCGAGCTGCTATTTGTTGCACTGCATTATCTGTAGTATCCTTGTTATTCTAGAAACCCTTTTTTTTTTTTTTTTGCCCCTGCCTGGAACATTTTGCTGCAGCAAATGAAGAAGGGGGGGAAAAAATTGAAGAGACCTTCATTTGATGGCATAGAAAATTTGCATAAAATATCGCTCTAAGCATTGAAGGATCTTATTACATAGGGTTTTGATGATAATCTTGTTGAAATAATATTTAACACATGCTGCACTTTTAATTAAGTATCTGAATAATCTCAAATTAATACCAGAGGTTTAAAAATAAGTTTTCATTTTAGCGAACTGTAACATAATAGCAAGCTGCATGGCAACGCCTTCCTTTACCCTTTGATTTAATTAAATGCCCTTCTGCGTGCTTCTTCTCACTTCAGAAATGCACATAAAGAAATCAGACACAGACATTTTATTTAGGATTTTGCCATTTTTCCTTATGTCTTTGCTTATTAATTTGCCCTGCTTCCTCTTGGGCTTTGATTAAGGTGTTTCTTTGGGGATCAGCTCGTCTGAGGCTTTGCAAACTGGTCTGCATGTTTGAAAGGGGCAGTTGCAGTGTGTCATGCTGGTGTCGGGTTTTTGGTGATGGTGACATGCAGGTACCTGTCTGGAAGCAGCCAGCTGTGGCAGGGAAGTGCTGGGTCCTGTACTGCACGTGTCTGTGTGTGCCATGGGGAGGATGGAGCCGGGTAAATCCTGGGGCAGCTCACACAGCACGGTGACACGCTGCAGTGTGTTATGCTCCTGGAGTTTGATTATAAGGTAAAAAGGAGCTTAACAGTGTAATGGCTTTGGACAGCAATCAAACCATTGCAAATAAATGCACGTTTCTTCTATTTTTTTTTTTTTTTTAAATTAAAAAGGCCTGATCCAGCCAATTTGTTTGCCTTTGAGTAAGGTGTGTTTGACAATCACTGCTTCATTATTCCTTCTTAAGAAATTCCACTAACCAAAGGAGGGGAAAACGGCCCTTGCTCGGATCCATGTTGGTAAAATTGTTTCGCTGGAGTCACTTTGCTGGGCAAGTGTGGGTGCGGGCTGGGGGGAGTCTGTTTACTGCTTTTATGTAAACACGCTCCAGTTTGGGAGAGTGAGGATGTGAAGCAGGCTGGCTTTGAAGACTTCCTGTTAGATTTCCCCTGTTATCCCTTTCCATGTATCATTGTAAAGGAGACATATATAACCACCACACTTTGTATATGAAGGGGGGCTGCCTGCTTTTTCCCTTTGCTGAGATAATGACGCTGAGGGTTGTTGACTGCTGTTATCTCTGATGACAGCCTTATCTGCGTGGCTCTGATTCCCTCTCCCAGAGTCAGAGATATCCAGTCCTTCAGAAACTGACCACTGCTCCCACTGTGCCCAGGCAGGCTGGAAAGCAAATACTTAGGGGTGACAGAGTTCTTGGTCAGATATGCTGTTTACTATGTTCACCTCTTCCACAATACTGAAGGGAATATCGAAGGGAAACACTGGAGGTGAGAAGCAATGACAGCCTCAAAATCAGGCTGGGGGTGAGACAAAACGAGAGCCTCAAAATCAGGTCAGATAAAAGGCAAATGCCCCCAGCTCTCCCCAGACAGCCTCTGGTGGGGAGAGTTTTTGTCCATGACCAATTGTTGAATGATGTTGGTGTGGGGCTCGGCTTCCCTGCACCACAGAGAACCCGCACTAATGGATCTGGGGATGATATTGACACAGCAGAGGGACTGTTACACCCTCCTGGCTGCACCAAGCCAGAATCCAGGAGTTGATTTTAATTCCTCTAAACATAATAATCTGCAGTTAATTGGCCAACATTCACCACGCCTCCAATGTGCACAGTGCTACTGTGGTTTGGCACGCCACAGTCCTGTCCCTCCGAGATCTCAAAGCAAATTTCAAATATTTGCGAATTTAGCCTCTTAACAGTCTTGAGAAATGCTCTGATTTTACTGCTGCAGAGATAGCGTGTGCACTTGACTGGGATTCCCCAGCTGCGCGTGCAGTCAGCCATGAAATCCAGGTCTCCGAACACCTCCCTGGCACTCTGCTCATCAAACCCATCCAGTTGCTCAAGTTTTACTATAACAACTCTTAAAAACAGACAACTGTTCCCATTTTCCAAAGCATGGGTTTCTGCAAACTCTGCTGTACTAAAAGTACATTTCAGGGTGGAAAAACTCCTAGTTAATTCCACCTCAAAGCAGCGCTCAGCAGGAGCTCATTGAGTAAATGGTGCAAGAGCCCAGAGATGCATGAGTTGAGTCAGAGAGTCCTGCCCATACTCTGCCTCGTCTTCCTTGCAGGGTCATCTTAAATACTGGGGGCTATTAGCAGCTCTTTTCCTCCCTGCCATGTCATATAATACAAGTGTTTCAATCTGCATACTTAGACCAATTTGATTGATATATGATGCAGCCTGTCTGTACCGAACGGCACCTCTGCTGGTGGTGCTCTGCCATCTGAGCTGCCCTGAGCAGCAAGTTGAGGCTTCTAAGGTGAACTATAAAGCCAGCGTTACTGAAAATACACATTGCTGAAGCATGGTGATGCTTTCCTCCCCATTTAAAAAATGTATTGTACTGAAAACTGCTGGCCAGGAGTGGGGGGAAAATACTGCATTTGCCCTAAAAGTTTAAAGGGATGGTTTTTTTTTCAGTGCTTCAGAAGAAGACAAAGCACTTTTTAGTAGTAAAAAACAGCTATTGATTAAAAACCAGAACTGGTACTGAGAAAACAATTTCATTTAATTTTTAATCTTTTTTCCTTGAAAAGGAAGCAAAATATAACTCAAAACTTTCTGTTCAAAAAGCATTTTTATTTTAAAAGCTGGTTTTGTCATGTAAGGAGCTCTTTTTTTCTCACTCCCAGTATGATTTTGTGCAATGTAATGTGTGACCACCCAGGGCTCCTTCTACACTTTCCCCATGGCTAACTTGTGGGGCTGTTTTCCTGAGACATGCAAAACAGTACTGATCTTCAAATATTTAACTAAGAATGTAAGAAATCTGTCTAGGATATTATTAAATCAGCAGAAATTTCAGTTGCAGTTTGGAGTATTCTTACACACACTGTTTGAAGAGGAGCTTAGACATTGATAACTTGTCTGTTTTTTCACATCCAGTGTTTCCAGCTGGTCTAATAAAAGAGAATACCTCACCTTGTGGATTTTGCTTTGCTGTTGAATCTGAGGATGAAATATGTCAAGTGAATAACACTTATTTTCCAAAGCTATACGGGACTGAAAGGGGTTAGGATGAGATCTCACTGTGCTAAAATTGGGATTACAGACTTGGGTATAACATTACCTTTTGCGTGGGTCTGTCTAGGGCTCTGACTCAAACCTGCTGGTTCAAGGGCTTCAAAGACAGAGCCCAGGAGAGGCCCTAGACACCGGGGTCCTGGCTGCTGGATCCTGCTCACGTCACCAAGGCACATCCTTCCGCATCAGTGTCATCAGCTGTGCCGGTGTCACCGGGAGCAGAGCTGCACCTCAGCGCCTGCCTGAGCTGAGCTACCTGTAGTGCAAAACCCCGTGCTAAAGCCAGACATCGTCTCTGCTGGGATTTTAACCTGCGCTCACAGACAGAACAGTAATTTGTGCATTCAAGCGTACCATTATACAGCCCTGGTGATGATAAGGGTGGTTCAATTCCAGAATCTGCAGAATGGAAACTTTTTCCCTGACAGTTTGTGTTGTGATTCCCCCACCCGGCACATGCCATCTTGGACCACAAATGTGCTCATTTTCCTGTATCGTTTCCAGCCACCCAGCACAGCACCACTGTGGCTCCTCTCTCACACCGCAGCCCCACCATGGGAGGACATCCCTGTGCGTTCAGGATCACGGTGGGAGCAGGTTTTGTGTGTTGGCAGGATTTATCTACAGCTGTGGGAATGTGTTCTGCCAGAAGTCCGCATCTCCTGAGCATTAATTACACAGCCCCATGTGCTCCTCTGTTCCTAGGTGGAAAATGGAGACACCCTTCTTAACCCACACTAACACTTTAGTTCACTGTGGCTCGCAAGGTGCTCCCGCATCCGCAGAGGGGAGGTACTGGAGAAGTGACAAAGATGAGTAATAAGGAGGTTATTAACGAATGCTACGGGTCAAATTCCACACCAGTTCCCAAGTTTGTGGTTGACACGGAGGTCAGTGTCATGAGCAACTCCCCATGTGGCTGGGAGCTGGACATGACCTTTGGATGTAAAGCCAGGATAGGAAAAATTAGGTTAAATAGATTTGACCTGCACCTGATAGGAATGTTTCTGAGGGAGTGAGGTGCTTTCTGTGGTATTACTGGAGTATAAAACCATCTCCCAGGTGAATTATGAGTGGTCACATGGACTGGTGTAGTTGTTTTGCAAGCTGGTTTATCTAAAATTTTGATATTTGAGGAGCTGCTGACAAACAAAACTTTTGAATCTCTGATGGTTTGGGCAATAAGCAAACTGTGTTCTTGCTGTGGAGGAAAAGCACACTCTTCTGGAGTGTGGTTTCCATTTAAACATTCGGAGAGCTCCTAGCTCTGGCCTGTCTGTGTTTATCTGTGCCAAGTGTGAATGGGAATTGGAAAAGGAGAAAGAGAGAATGGCTGCATTTTAAAAAGCTAATTTAAAAGCAGACACAGTCTTCTCTAAAGATGATTCTGATTGTCCACAGCTCTTTTAAAGGAACAAGGTTAAATGCATTTTATTGAGAATATAGGATTAGGCACAAGCACAAAATTAACATCATCTTTATTCATTTCATACTTGTATAGCTAAGAGTGTCAGTCAATTCCTGATGATTCAGGAATGCAAAGGGATTTTCTGTGTTGTTTTTTATTTCATAAAGCTCTTTATCTCTGCCTTTGTATATTACACTGTTTCTACACTGCCAGCAACCTCCCCCTGACCACTATCCTTATGTAACCAAAGGAGGAAAACAGGCATTGACTGGAAACAGGGCAATTCATGGAACCTACAGGTAAAATGCTTGTGAGTCTATTCCCACGTGCCCTGATTTAACAGTACAGACTACCTCACACGGGAAAGGCTGATGCTTACACTGCTCTTCCACACAAGATGACCAAAGGTTTTAAAAAACCCTATGAAGCAGAGAATCACAGTATTATTTACAAAGTGCTTATGTTTTGGCAAAAAACATGAACAGAGACATTTCAAATTAACTGCAGTCTATGTTCAAAGCCATGTCTGGAGCAGGACTGCCTTTTCTTGTATATTTTTACTCTGTGATTTTTATCTTGGCTGTGTCTGTTCATTGCCACTGTAAAAGGAAGACATAATAATTTAAAGAAAAAGCGTGGGGAGTTTCTTTTTTGTCAGCTTTATACTCAGGGAAACTGAGGCACAGAGAGGTCTTGGAGGTTTGTGAATGAAGAGAGCCTGTGAAGCAGTGGAGGATTTGGAAAGAGGGCCCAGGGCTCCCATGTCATGGCACTGGCAGATGTTTCTTGTGCACAAGGATAATGGGAGAGCAGCCCAAAAGTTCTTCACTTGATGGAGTTTGCCCACACACATCAGCAGCATGCAGGAGCGAAGGGGAGGAAGAGAGTGAGCCTCATGAGTTAAGGTTTTGTAGCTTGGTCTCTGATGGAGCAGGATGCTCTGGACTTGATCATTTCTCAGAAGAAAAATGGCTGGAAGCAACTCATCTTAAAACTCCTTTTGGATGAGCACAGACAGAAACTTTGAGGGCTCTCCACGTGGGCTCTTGACAAAGAGAACTCCAGTCTCAACTACACATCAGTGTCCCATCAGTGGAGTCTCTTCCTTTAAAAAAAGAGAAAAGAAAAGAAAAGAAAAGAAAAGAAAAGAAAAGAAAAGAAAAGAAAAGAAAAGAAAAGAAAAGAGAAAAGAGAAAAGAAAAATATTTAAAAATTAATATATTAATTCCAGCTTGTCACAGACTGTCTGCCTTGTCTCAGCTGTCTGGCTTTACCCTCCCACCCTCATTTTGGTAGTGACATCTCTCTAGATCCTATCTTACCTTTCTGGAGCAAACATAGGCTCTTGCTTATGTAGATGGAGCCAGAATCTGTGCTGCAGAGGAGCAGTGTGTCACCATGTGAGTTCAAATAAGCTGTGTTGAGTCATGCCAGCTGAGGATCCTGCTGCTTAGATTTATTGCTGAGAAAAGACCAAAAGTGAATGCCCAGCACAAGGGAGGTTCTGCCTTATGTGCCCCATAGGCTTAATTAATATACAGATTTTTTGTTCACTGCTAGTTCTTAAAACCAAAACCACAAACAGACAAATGATGCAAAGGACAAGAGCAGAAATGCTGTGTTCATGGCTTTTTACTGTCTATATAGCACTGAAGTCGAGTAAGGCACTCTAAGGCATTTAATAGACATGATGGCATGAAATGCTGAACACAATTAAGCCAGATGGAGCTTTGTTGTTGATTTGAGTGGAGTCATGACTGCTCTTTCCCGAGATGTTCCTGGTTTAAGCGTCATTCTTGCCTTGAACAGAGCTTCAGCATACAACAGGATTTGGATCTGCTGGGCAAGGTCTTAGCCTGGAGGAGCCTCAGATGGTGAGCATGAGTCCTAAGCACTGCAGAGCTGTGCTGGCTGGGGTGCCTGCCTTTAGCAAGGGCATATCCCAATGGACCTATGACTACTCAGACATGCTGGTTAAACGCTCTTCCTGCTGTTGGAAATACCGTAACAAAAATAGCCTACTACAACCTGGGCCTAAATTTTCTGTACATTCCTACTTATTACCTTGTTCCAGGCTCAATCTTGGTGGTGAATATTCCAGGATTCCTGTTCAGAAGAGAGTGGTCTATGCTTTTTTGCAAATCCTTGGGATGAGTCACTGAAAATGTGTTATTTTCTTGCTGTGGTGCTGTCTGAGATTTAGAGGTTGCAATTCAACATTCAGGCAAAACAATGACCTTGGATTGCAAGCAAGAAGATTTTTAAAAGGCTGATTTAATTGCTGGAGGTTCTTACCTGCTTTCTGTGTTTGAAACCATAAGGGTACTTTAAAAATTACATTTTCATCCTTTTCCCAAAGCAATGAAGGCTAGATACTCTTTTTACTTGTTGAGGAATGTGAGGTTTTTTATAGTGCTCACCTTGAGACACCTGTCCTAAGCACCTGAGTGAGGAAACTACTCTTCCTAATGTTTTCATGCTCCTCTGGAAGGACCATTTAGAAACCAACCTCCCAAAGTTAGTTACCCAGGTCACATTTTATGTGACAACCTCTCACCTCTGGTTTCATTTGTTGCCTCTGAGAGCTAAAACTGAAGCTGTAGGAAAAATCTTGTGTAGTATAAGCTCACCGTGAGCTTGTGGTCTCAAGCCAGCTAAAAAAATCTAAGAGTGGAGGAGAAGGCCCAGCAAAGCTGTTTCCCAGAGCATGGAAAATATGGCTGCAACTGTCCTAGGACTGGAAATTTGGAGTTTTTTTCACTACCCGTTTTTACTGCATTTTTACCCTCGTCTGGTTACTGTGTCTGTTTGTACCAACATATTTCACTGGCAATCACTGTTTGTGCCGAGTAGGTTTGACATCAGTGAATATTCAACCCTTCCTACAGAACTGAGAAGGAGTTCTACTTATCCAGCTAAGAAGCTGTTTCATGTGCCCATGTTATCCCTGATCACAGCTAAGCAGCACATCAGTAGCCACAGTGCAAGTGAGAATTGGAAATGGCCACCAATGAATTTCAAGGTATCCCAGTTCACCTATAGATGCTCCATAGCCATAAAAGTTGGTGAGAGTTGTTGCGCAGATTTTTCCAAGTAACGAATGATAGGGTAAGATGAAACAGCCTCAGGTTGCACCAGGGGAGGTACAATGGGATTGGATATTAGGAAGAAATCTACACCAACTGGGCTATCAAGCACTGGAACAGGCTGCCCAGGGCAGTGGTGGAACCAACATCCTTGGAGATATTTAGAAGACATGTAGAGGTGGCACTGAGGGACATGGGTTAGTCGTGTTACATGGGTTACAGTGCTGGATAAACAGTTGGGCTCTATGATCTGAAAAGGCTTTTCCATCCTAAACAATTCTATGGCTCTGTATCTCTGACATACTTCATCTGTTCTTTTGCATCTGCATGTTTATCTGCTGCAGTCCCATCTTATGTTCAGCAAGAGCTGTTGAGTGGGATTCAGACGGACAAAACGGCTAACTTTCACAGTACTCAAATCCCTCCTTCATTGTCTTAACATCTATGAAACACTTCTTTTTTGCTTTTCCCTTCCAGAACTGAAAGGCCCTTTCATGGAGTGCAGTGACCTGCCCTGGAGGGCTCTCTCTAGCCTGTGGTTTCATGCTCTGCACTCTTATCCAAGACAACTGCATTTGGGATTTCTCTTCCAGCCCATCTCCCACAGAGCAATTTGGAGCAGGTACGTTTCTGTAGTGCAGAAGTGAGCCTGGGGAGCACTGCAGACCATGTGTGGTAAGGTGTCCTGTGCAAAGACTGCTCTTACACATGAACATATATGAATAATAGGAAATTGTTTGGGTGTAGGATGCAGCTGGGATTCATTGTCACTGCCAGAAGTGGAGAGCACTGCCTTGGTTTGGTGGTGCAGGTCCAGGCTCTATCCCAGGATTCTGCTCCTGCCACTGTCCCTGTGGCATGGGCACATCTCTGCTGTCCCCTACAGCAAAGGGGTCGGCATCAGGTTGAATTGCAACGTGAGGAAAAGCTTGTAAATACTGCTTGGTGGTTTGAGGCCAGCGGGAAGAGAGCAGAGCAGCGAGGCATCAGCTGAGGGGCTTTAGAGGATTGGGAAGGACCTGAAAGGGGAGGATTTGGTGGCGTTTCCTCTGGGCGAGGAACGCTCAATGCTTGCACGCTCCTATTGTATGGGGAGGATAAAGCGGGGTGGCCGGAGGGACTCGGGCTCGAGGTCCGGCCGGCGCCAGCCGAAGGAGCCCAGCCCCAGCGGGAGCCCAGCCAGCCTCAATAGCCAGGCCGGCTGCCTCCCAGGCCGCCCGGCACGCGGCCCTGCTCGCTTTGAAGCCCCTGGTCCTGCAGAGGAGTGCTTTCTCTGGCTCTTGTTTGCTGATGATCCCTAAATTAAGAAATGCAAATCTATTCAGGGCAGATTCCTTTTCCAAAAGCAACTTGCCTCAGTTGCTAATTCCCCGCATGGCTTCTATACAGACCCCTCAGCTTCTATACAGACCCCTCGCAAACACCTGCAGCTTTTTTTTCTTCCTCTCCCCCTTTTCCACGGAGCGGGTGGCAATGGGCAGTTTATTGAAAATCTTTGTTTTCTCTGGTGCAGTGAAACTTGCTTTGCTCTTTTGCCACCTTTTCTTTCTCCTTTTCACAGAATAAATACAGCTGATCCATCTCCAGCCCCTCTGCACGTGCCAGCAGAATAAATTGCCCGCCTCACCCCCAGCCCCCTCCTTTAATTCTTTCCCCTGCTGCTGTGTTTGCCTATTCTCACAGCAGCTGTAGTGCTGGTCGCAAGCGTGAGTTGACCTATTGCTGGTTTGTTTGGCACTGGCTCTGCAGAGCCATCCTCCCAAAAAAGACTTTGAAATCAACTGTTAGAGCCCTCACTAGGCTTCTTTTTTTTGCTCCTCCCTCTATTATTATCATAGCACTTGCCTTTTGTTGCCAGTGCAAATACAAATACACACACACACACACCCCACACACAGGCGTGCAAGCACTGGAGAGTGAGGAGAGCGAAGCTCCCGAAACATTGCATGGTCCAAAAGTCCACGGGTTAAAACAAACATCAACACTGCGTCAAATAGTTTGCCCGTAAGAGTCTTTTGTTATGAAGATAAGCTCGTTATCTCTTTCATTCAGATTTTAATCTGACAGGTCATTTGCATACTGCCAGCCGACTTCAGGGTGTGCATTAGATCCACTTTGCATTTAAATCCTCTGTCAGTCAGGCAAATAAAAAANGGGAGGGGGGGGGGGGACGGGACAGAGGAGAGAGAGTAGCAAAGAACCCCTTTCAGATACTCCCAGTTATTGCTACTACTTTTTGTGCTGATTGTTGATGCAGGAAAGTTCTCCTGGGTCTTGAGGCGCTGTATGTTTTTGGGGAGCCATAAGCTGCATCACTGAGGTCTTGCAAAAGATCCTATTGTGACCCCTGGGCCCCTTCCTCACTCAAATCCCTCTTCAAACCCGGCTAGGCAGACTCTTTCCCCACACTGACCTCTGTTGCCCGGTAAAACCTAGACCCTGCCCTCAGTCAAGTTAAGCCTGTCCTGGGCTTGCATGAGAAGGGATCAAGCCCTTGGGAATAACAAGATAAGGAACAGTGCCACAATGCAGTTAACAAGCCACCTATTTAGCAACTTTCATGTAAATATGCCTCTTCCCTTAGTTATTCTACTGTCTTATATGTTTCTCTATATTTTTATTTCTTGTCCACCTGAAGCCTTATCCTGCATCCTTAATCCTGAAGCTCCATCACAGGCGTGGGAGGGATTCTAGGGACAAGGCTGCTCTTACGGGTAACAGGAATTCATTGTGTGACTGTGAAAGACAAAAGCTGTGGGACACAAGTCACCTGTGGTGCAAGTGCTAGTTGGTGGGGTTGTGTTGCTCTGTGGGCACAGAGAGCTACAGCAGTTTCTGGTGTCTGGAAGGTACCATAGGCACAAAAACCCAAACAAACCAACAAAAAAACCCCACAACACTTGGTGAAGGTGTTATCAAAGTGCATGGCTGCTGAGGATCTGTGGTTCTTAGCACCGTATTTTTCTGTGATGGCACAAATCAGGAATTTCAGCTTCTGGATCTGATTCCTCTCATATCTCTGTTTGGACATATTGGTCATGCTCACTTTTGTCTTCCTGAGACCAGCCCCAATAGCATCAAGATTCCTTTGTTTCTTGGAGATCCAAGCACAGGTTCCAGCCTGCCCTGGTTTGACTGTCCTCACTATCTAGCCTCCAGCTCCTGCCAGCACTTCCCTCTGCTCTCAGTATTTCCTGCACCTCCTCTGAGATGCTGAAACAATGAACTGTGGACAAGATTAAACCTGGTACAATTCTTGTCCTGTGCATGGACATGTAACCATAGCTCTGCTAAAGACCACAGAAATTATCCTGGAGTAAGTAAAAAGGTAGAACTATGAGTCTCCTTCCTGAAATACAATGGACAGCCTGTGAGACAAGGCTGCAGTCCCTCTACAGAGAGGGATGGTGTTCCTGGGGATTGCATCCCAAAACACAGCAAGCAGAGCTACAGGAGAACTTTTCCTTCAGCCCCAATGGGGTTAAAGATTGGATCTGATGAAATTAGTGTATCCAAGAGAGAGGAGTGAATAGTTTCAGGGCATTAATTCAGCTCTAATGTGACAAGTTCAATTCTTCTGTTCAGAGCCAGTAATTTTCCCACCTATATTAGTTATTTGAAATAATTTTCTGAATAACATCTAGGAATAATTCAGGCAATATATCTTGATAACCTGTTACTAGTGAATGGTTGAAATCTCAGCTGTGCTAGTGACTTTGGCTTGGGTGAACATTCACACGGCATTGTTTCTTCTCTGAAATACTAGTACGTGACTTTCAGAATCAGATTTTGGTCTGAATTGCTGTGTTTATAAGGTTTCTATTATTTGCCATTTCGGTAAATGTTCCTGACAGTAAATGCCATTGTTAGAATATTATTGGTAAACAAACATAAAAGCGTGTGAATACAGGCAGACCAAATTTAAACCATTTATTTGAAATGATGGTGGGGAAAAAGGTTTGAGATATATAACCACCTCCAACCTTAAAGGAAGTTGCTGGGAGATGGGTTTCTCTTCACAGCTGATACCTGATTCACTTTTTTCCAATTTCTTGTCAGGATTTCTCAGGGCAACCCAGAGAAGCAAACCTTTCCAAGCAAAGTTCCACATAATGCCACAGTAATGGAAAAACAGGAGCATTCCCAGTCTTCTGGCACTCTGGGATAGGCTGCTCCATGGTGCTTGCATGGGGATGTCATGCCCCTGATCGTGGTGTTTGGTACAAGCAGAAGAGAGGTGTGCTGCTCCTGCTGTGGCTGCCATTTCTGGAGACAACTGGGACAAGGTGATTGAGATATCCAGTCCGTGCTGGGGCTCTCAGCCAAGGGAGCTGTGACCTCAGTTATTTACCATCCAGCAGCACTGCCAGTATTACCAGGACTGAGGCAGCCCAGAGTGGTGTCCAGCGCTGCTGGCCGAGCAAAGAGTGTGTCTTTTGTGACAAGGAGTGGAAGCAGAGCCATCCCCAGCCAGCAGCAGGGAGAGCTGGCTGGGCACTGCAGATGTGACCGTGCTGCCAGAGCAGGGCCAGCCCTGCTCCACACCCTGCTCCAGTCAGCCAGCCCTGTATACTCACAAGCATGGGAGCATCGGAGTTTGGGAGGGATTTTCTGTACAAAATCTGGACTGTTTTGCCAAGGACGGAGTCGAAAGGAAAGGCAGAGACACCCGTATGCAAATAGGGAAGAGCTCCTTCTGCAATCCAGTTTCCAACTCATGCCCTAAAATTGACAACACTTAAGTGCCCTGGACTAAGGGGAATGAAGGCAAAATGAGAGCTCTGCAAAATCCTTTGGTTCGAGGCCAGCTCTCTTGCTTTGCTTTGCTGCTTCTTGGCATCAATCTTTCAGCCAAGTAAAGCAAGTCAATGGCTAGCTGTATTGCCGAAAAAAATCTTCCTAGCTGTTTTCCATATAGCTAATGAGAATGCAAATGTGCTCGTTTTCCAGGCTTGCTTACAGCCTCTGCTGCTTCCTTTCTATTCATGGTACCTAAGTGTCCTTCCTTTTGCCACATGATCTAAGTACATCACACTGGCTGGTGGGGTTGTCCTTGTGTTGCCAATGAGAAATGGAGTGTTTTGAGTGGAACACCAAGGTAGGAAGCAGAGCCTCTCAAGCACCTGCTGTGCACTATCCTTCCACATGCTGTCCCTGAAGGGTTAAAGAAAGACCAGTTTAGAATAAGAAAGGCAGACAAGAAGGTCTGTCTTTGTAAGTTAGATACCACATCAGAGCCAAAGTCACAAAGTATAGGTATATGGACTTCAGTGAGCCCACAGTTGGGCTGTGTAGCGTGTCTTTGCTGGGCTCTCCTTGGGAGTTTTCCTTCTTCTCATGAGCACTTTCTTGCATACTTACAGAAGTAGTGTTGCTTTTCTAATCCCCCATCAAAAGGTTTCATTGGGCTTGCAATGTGATACCACTTAGAGCTGTGATCCCTTCAGAAATGGAGTGGTGATTCAGTTTGTACCTTTCACTGTGCTTCTCTATTGAAGAACAGAGCCTCTCTTGACCAAAATCTCTTGTCATGCATTATAAAATCAGTCCTGGGTGCTTTTCAGCTACCCGAGCTTGGACAGAGTCCCAAGCCCTGGTTTTCAGGGACATGTCTCTTGCCTGGCTCCCTTTCTGGGGATGTTGGATCAGAGATGAGAGCTCAGTAGCTTGTGGGCATTGTTGCATCCTCTGTCCTGATCAGCACTCTGGACTCTGCAGGGACCATGGGGACAATTCAGTAAAGAGACAAAACATCTGCATAGGAATTTTTTCCACACAGACACACACACTTCATTCCTAGACAATGCAGGAACGCTGCAAAGTGAGGCAAAGCTGTCACCTCCTGAGCACTGCCCCCTTCCCTTCCCTTCCCTTCCCTTCCCTTCCCCCCCCTCCCCTCCCCCCCCCCTCCCCCCCCGCTCCCCTCGCCTCCCCTGCCCTAC
>VWPU01014167.1:29447-41477 GCA_013398955.1 Callaeas wilsoni | reverse complement strand
TGTTCCTGCCACATTATTCAGATGGACAAGCAGGAGAGGCAGAGCTGCAGCTGCTGTGGGCACCGTGACCTTGTGCTCAGCCCAGACATCTGCAGCAAGCCTGGCTTCCCAAGGTTCTCCTCGATTAAAGCAGTCAGCACGGCCGGAGCGCTCTGCCAGCCGCCTGCCCCTGGCACTGCTGCCCTTCCCAGGGTCCCTGCCAGTCTGTCCGTCCCCAGCCCTCAGAGCAGCCTCTCCTCACCAGTGCAGTGGTTGTTTCTTGTCATTTCCTCTCATCCTTCCTCAGTGTCAGAGCCCAGGGTGTTGTGACCTCCACAGCTCTGCTCAGGAGTGGGCACAGGCTGAACTGACCGTGCTTGGAAAAGAAGCAAAGGAGGAGAAATTTGCTATGGAGCAAAGGGCATCAGACAAGGCCAGGAGAACAAACTGATTTCTTGCAGCCCCTGGTCTGACCCTTCTACTTTTAAGTTCTGTAGTCCTGATCCTAACTGGTGTCTGGAATTCACTCTTCAGGAGAAGTGGGGTGTGTGTGGGGTGCAGGGGGAGGTCCTGCCTTTTGTGAATTCAAAAAGCAAAGCTCTGGTATTTGTGATCCATCATTTTATATCAGCTGAAGAATTAAACGTGGCTCCTCATCCCAGAGTATTTATGGCCCTGGTGTTCTTGCTTGTGTCCGTGCTTCCTCCTGATCCAGATGCCCCCCCCGAAGGAACAGCCCTCCTGTGACCTGCTGGATGTCACAGGAACTGCTGGGTGTCTGAGGCCCACATTTTGGAATCTTTAGTACACTAGCAGTATATCAAAGAGGAGAGAAAACAAGGAGCAACAGCAGATTTGCTTACTCACAACTTTCCTTCCTAGCCAAAGGAGAGCTGCGGTGTTCCCAGTGCTCAGCAGTTCCTTATAACCTGTTCCATCTCTGATTTCTTCTCAGGATCCAGCTGCTGCAGAAGCTCACTGTACCTACCTTACCTCGGGCACTGCCCTCGTGCTGTGCCTGCAGAGGCCCAATGCTGTGAAGAAGCTGATGGATCTCCTGGGGCCAGAGGATCCTCACCTGGCCCGAGCACTGGACCCATGCCTCTGGAGGGCTCAGTATGGCACCAGCACAGTCCAGAATGGATTTCATGGTAGGTTTTTGTAAAAGAAAAGTCCAAAGGCTCAGGTATACAAATGGACAACACGTTATGTACTGTTCCCTTCTGCACTGTCACCACAGATCCGGCCTTGGCAGGCAGTGGAGGCCATTACTCCCTAGAAAGCTTTCCCTGTGTTCTCAGTGGCTGAGCCGAGTGTCTCAAGCAATGAAATATTCTCACAGAAGATATATTCCAAAAGGCTTCTTCCCAGAGCAGCCTGAGATCTGGCTTTATCAGAACAGATTTCCTTTAATCTCTTCCCTGCTTGGTCATTTGGTACTTTTAGCTTGGTTATTTTGGAATTATCCCCAAGAACCCATCTGTCTTCCCTGCTTGTGTGTCCCTTCCTGATTACCCATTGGCCAACTCCAAGATTTCACAAAGATTCCAAGACCCCGAGTTCCTGGAACATCTCACAATGCTGACGGCTGGCTGGAGAGAGGTGAGACCTGCTCGGGCTCAGGCAAGCAAGGAAACTCAGCTGCTTCCCATCTGGAAAGGCTCTTTCCAGCTGGCACAAGGGCAGAGGCTTGGAATGCTGAACCATCCCAGCTCCTCTGCCAGCAGGGAGGCACTGGGATGTTGAAGTGTGGGGGGGGGTGTGAAGGATGGGAAAATGGGAAGTGTCCCTGGAGAGAGGAGCCTGTGGAGAGCCCAATGTTACTGCCACGAGGAGGGAAGGATGTCATTCCAAAATTCACACGGAATTAAGCACGGTTAGCTCCCTGCCTGTGTTTCTCCTCAGTGTTGCACTGATTTTGCTCTAATAGTTAAAGGAATATAAAAATAATAAAGCAGTAACTTTGGTAAACTCAGGTGAGCTGGCAGGCACTGTGTGCCCTCAAGTCCCAGAAGAACTTTCCTGACAAGATCCACTGGATTATTTGGCTCTTCCCATTGTATCCTGAGCTGGGAAATCGCTCCCTCTTTTCATCCATATCAAGTGGGTATTGATGAAACCATAATCAAAGGATTCCCTGCTGAGAACTGGCAGGGAATGAAGGAGCCACAGCTTAGGGAAGAGAAGCAACCCCTTGCTGCATAACCTTCTTTAACCCTGAGGACTGGGACTCAGCCAAGAGAGCTCTCACCACGATCCCACAGGGTTTGTGGGAGTGACTGAAGGGTGCAGGATCTACCTACACAAAAAAAAAGTGGTCAGGGCTTTTCAGCCAATACTTCTCCATCGTCAGCCCCTGCTTCTCTTGCTCTTGAGATGAATGGACTGTGTATCCAAATTGCTCTGAAACCCCTCAGTCATGGCTAAGAATGGGTAATATATATCCCAGATTTCAGATGTTTGCTACAGTTGGAGCATCCCCAGCACAACTCAGTGAAAATGAGCAAGGGAAGCTGAGTCTCATCCCATTTTTGTTAGGAGTTACAGGGAGCTCCCTGTGTGAGAGAGATCCTTGGATGCTCTGATTCCCTTCAGACCCCTGGGCTGGGATCTGAAGTTGCTCTTTAGGTCTGGGCTCAGCCCAGACCACATGCAGTGTGTAGGACCCAATTTTAGGGCTGGCCCACAAAGCCCTCCCTGCACACATTCCAGGAGAAGGGATGCAGCTGTAGCTGACTCTGATGGATCTGACCCAGCTGCTCTGCCCTGGAGCCATCTATCCCTAAGGAAAGGAGTGTTCCTAACCCCTGCACCTCCCAGAGCCTGTCCTCCAACACAAGTGAAACATTTACCTACAAGTTAAGCTGGAAGAACTTTCAATGAGTAATTGGGGGACTGTGCAAGACCATCTTCCTTTCCTAGGAGGGAATACTAAGCTTTCCTGGTTTTGTTCCAGCTGAGGAAGAAGTTCAGTTAATGCCTGAAGCAGAGCAAACTCTCACTTTTCCTCCCAAAGTGACAGGGGAAATGCAATTTAGATGAAGATGGGGTTCCAGGGAAACCGGTGAACCAAGAAATGCAGCTTTAACCCTCTGGGGCTCAGCTGCAGAGGTGAACTTGCACCCTCCCATCTCTTCTGGGGCTTGGGAAGTCATTGGATTGTGCTTTTTCTTGCATCCAAAGAGCTCTTACAAATGCACCCTACACTGTCTTGTACCTTGAGCAAAGTGAGAGTAAAACGCTCATTTTGGGAGCATTTGTGTTCTCTGTAGTGGCACAAATCATTGAAGCACAGGAGGTTTGGTGTGGAGGCACGGGAAGGATCCAGCCCAGCTCATACACTGGGACTTAGACAACCTCAGGATTGTAAACTGCTGCCTTAAGGGCTCTGGCTATACAAAACCTGGAATTGTGGAGCTCCAGCAGGGCTGAGTGCTCTCAGGTGGGGTTCTTTGAATGGGTAGCCTCAAAGGTGGTAATATTTCAGAGGATATTTGTGTCCCAGGAGCATGGACCCGTGCCAGCACATTGACAATCTATCTAAACTCCAATAGAAACAGCTTTTCCCTCTCTAATATTTTCCATCCACAAATCTCCAAACATTCTGAGTAATGCTTTATAACACTGTTGCTTTATAGGGAAATATTCATCTGCTAAGCCAGGAGGGACCTCTCAAGTCACTGAGTTCAGTTAATTCCCTCACAGACAGCCCCATCACGTTTTCCCTTCCACGGGCACCCACCCTAGTTGGATGGACATCACAGAGCTTTGAGAACTAAAAATCTTCTTCCATTTTCAAACTTAAATATAGCCACATACAGTTTGTGCCCATTTGTTCCTGTGCCATTATCTGGACTTTATTTTAAGTAGCTCTTTTTACACCTCTGACCTTTCCTACCCTGAAGTGTTTACCAGAAATCAGATTTGTTTCTCAGTTTTAGGTCATGTTGGATCAAATGAGCCAAGGTCTGGTTTAACTCTTCAGATGATTCTCCATTTCCCCAGTCATCCTCATGTCATTTCTCTGACGGTCCCAATCTCCATTTACCTTTCTTGACCAGAGGTGAACAGAAAAATGTACTTCCATCAGCAATGCCTCATGCTAATTCTGATTTCCATGGTCAGTCAGAGTTCCCAGCGTGTTTGGGACCTGCATTATTGTTACTAAGCACATTTGTTTTACTAACCAGTAGCTCTTCCCCTTCAGTACGAGCAGCCTGGTGTGATCCAGAAGCAAGGGAACAACAGGATTTAGAGCTGGAATTGAAAGGTTTCACAGTCTCCTTAACACGATTCCCTCAGCTCCACTGTTAGGAAATAGAAGGAGTCTTGTTTACATGAGGAAGCTGCTGAGTGATAACAAGACAGAATCAAATACCAAGGAGGCAATGGAACTATTCTAAATATAATGGTTTAAAATGTTTGCTATTACTGTACAGAACAGCTGGCCTTTAAAGCAATTACTGCAGTGAGTTGCACATCATCAATCTCTCCAAAAGATGAGTGTGAGTCTAGAGAATGTTTAATTCATGGCCTGAGAGAATCTTCTCATTGTATTTATCTCTCAGGCTCCAAATCCTATCCAATGGCTGTCCGGGATGTGAAGCTGTTTTTCCCAGAAGGGCTGTGCTGTGCCCAGGTGTCAGACAGTGCAGGAGGAAGAGGTAGGAATCTGCCCTTTGCTGAGCTTTATCCTGCTGTGTCAGAGCAGCAGCTTTGGCCCTGCTATCCCGTCACTTCTCTCCTGTTATGCTTTAGATAACGCTGCTCTGGATGTGCTTCCGCAGCTGCCGAGTTTTCCTGGCGCTGGGGGTGTTCCTCCCACACTGTGCTCCCTCTGCGCTGACCCCAGCGGCCTCGGTGGGGAAGAGCTGCTGCAGATCTGTTTGTTCTGCAAGCTCTGCTGGAAATCTGGGAGGGCTCAGGGCTCGTGCTCCCAAATGATCAACGTTGCTTTGGAAGCAGGTCACGAACAGGGATAGCAGCCTCACCCTGACTGCTAAGGCACACTTGACCCAGGAGCTGGTTTTTTACCAGCTTTGTATCATTCAGGGGTGGAGATGAGCTGGGATGGCTGATGATGTGAAAATGACTGGGATGTGCTCAAGCAAGGGATGGAAATGTTTGCTGTGGCCCAGAGGTGATCCAGCTGAGATGGTCCTCCCGGGAGATTAGCTCTGGAAATGGCCACTCGGTAATGGGCTTCACTAAGGGGATGTGCAGCTCAGTGCAGGGCATCGTGGCTGTGCCAGTTCACTCAGGGACAGATGGGAGCTGCTGCTCTCCAGAGTGGCACTGGGCAAAGCTGTCAGACTCTCACAGGTTTTGATTGAGCTCCTGGCCTTGAAAAACTGGGAACAGAGACCTTAGAATGATGTCTGGATATGGGACCTCGAAAAGGATGATACACTGAATTAAGCCTCAATTAAAAAGAAGAATGCACGCAAAATGTTCTTGTATCTCCAGACAAGCAGGTGTTTTCTAGGCTGGCAATTACAGAAGTACACGACAGCAACAAAAGCTTCACAGCTTGCCTGAATCAATACCTGAGGAGAGTTATCCCTCCTCATTAGGTAATGTGTTCACATGACTTCCTTCTCCCTCCCTGCCTCCCTTCCCTCCTGCAGGTCTCTAACCTGAAACACGACCCCATCCTCAGCCTGGGAATCAGGAAGCAGCGCAAGCTCCTAACCCGTGAACCGGGAAGACATCCCAGTGTCCTGGGCTCCGAGCAGCCAGGCAGTCCTGGTAAGGAAATGTAACTCCTGTTATAGATTGGGACTGCTATTGATTAATTGGACAGCAAGACAAACCATCTGGTGGCAGCAAGATTGGGTATTGACGTCCTTTCAGAAGGGAGAGACAGCTCTGAGCTGCAGAGAACAGCTCCAGGGGGGTCCAGCCTTTAACTGTTCACCTGCCAGCACTTCAGGGGTTTACAGACAGAGCTGTCCACAAGAGCTGACCTTAACAGCAGCAGCAGAACGAGCACTGACAACACAGCTGGTGTCAGGCCAGCACGTGTTCCCCTCTGAACCCTTCCCGGGTGTCTCAGCACAGCCCTGGTGGTCTGTGTCCATTCAGAGCCTGCCCTGGAGAGGCAGGAGCACAGGGCTGAGCAGTGGTGAGCTGTTCTGTTCTGTGAGCAGATAAATACCAACTGGTGCAGGCAGCGCTGCTGGCAGCGTGGCCAGAGACCTCTCCTGAGCTGGGCTGAGAGCTTATTCAGCTCCCACTGCTGCTGAGCAGCTGCCAGCTCCAAACGACTCCCAGCTATCGCCAGGCTGACTTTGATGGGGAGCTGAAGCCTCAGCCAGGCTGACACTTCCTGGGATGCAGCAGCTTCTCAGGGCCTTTCCCGCTGATTTGTCTCGATAGATGTGTGTAAACACAGCTGTGGTGAGGGGCAGGAGATGGCACTGACACAGGGGGATGCTCCCACCTTGGGATGTTGTGGATTGATCCCAAACCTTTATAAACAAGCGGGGACCAGGTGAAGCATCCCCGTGGTGTTCCCTGGGGAATAGAATTGTTTAGAACCAGGCTACTCTCATTCCTGTAGCTTCATTTCTGATGTGACTGATGTGGGCAGCTCAGAAAATGTTCCTGTGCTACACCTGATCACTGCAGTCGTTAATCCCAGCAGTGGAAGCACAGGAGTGTTGTGGATGGGATTCTGTCGATAAAAATGTGACAGAATCACAGCCCAGCCCTGCCTGACACAGGACTTTTGGGGGGGCATTGGTCACATACCAGCAGGTGCAGAAGTGCAAGGAGGGGGTGGTAAATCACGTCCTCTGCCCTTGGGGTGAACGCCAGGTCACTTTTGTGCAAGGGGTCTCTGAAGGAGGATTTGTCCCAAGGTATTTGGGAAGGGTGTTTTCCCCATTGTCTTAGTCCACAATGGGGAAGGACCAGGCCCATTGCACAGGTTTGCTGTGGCTGAATCACTTGATTTGTAGAAGAGATTGCATAAAATAAAATAATAAAACAGCTTGTTGTGGAGAGAGCACAGGTACTCTGCAGGCTTTGCACAGCTCAGTGTCGGGAGCTAATCTCAAAATACATGCCCCTAATTTCCTGCTGCACGAGGATATCTTAGCTTTGAAGATGCCTAAGCAGAGCAAAAAGGAAAGCAGTGTACAGCCTTGATGTGTTTGTGTCTCAGAAAATGTATTTCAAAGAGTTACTGCCCTGGAAAAGCAAGTCCACGTGATCTCTGAACTGTCAGGCACGATCTCGTAAGTGCCTCCAGCAGAGCAGACACATCACTCACGTTCTGGGCTCATCTTGGACACTAGAGGAAGCTCTTGCACACAAGGAAACCTCCTTCCAGCAAATAATTATCACAAAGCTGCTGCCTAATGGACAGACAGATTTATCATGAGGAAAATATGAAATACATTAAGCCTCACGTATGCTGAGCAGAATTACATTTGGGATTATAAAAGCAGCTGGATTAGCAGCTTTCTCTGCTTGGAAAAAATGAAAATGGAATAGTATCTCCTGTAGCAAACCAGCAGTTGTCCTTGTCTGACTCCTGAAATGGGGTCACTCCTGCTGTCTTGTGATCTCCAGACAGGGACACAGAGGCGTGCAGCAGCTCGGGATGAGCATCCCGGAGCTCATCCCAAGGCCGCGGTGCCTCTGGCCGCCATGGACGCGGCTGTGCCAGGCCAGCGGCGCTGAGAGGGCTCGGAGGTGCTGGGGGCAGAGACCAAATAACTGTTTTGCTCTTTTCCCATCAGGTCAGCCACTGCTGGAGCAGCTCTGCCAAACCACTTGCCTGGTGTTGCCTGGGCTAATCCTGCGGGGTTCGGAGCCCCCCCCGTACGTGGAGCTGCTGGAGGAGCTCGTGGGCAGCGGCTTGGTGGTGACCGGAGCTCGCCTGGCCGTGCTGGACTCACCTCAGGCTCTCTGCATCTCCCAGATGCTCAGCAGGGCCAAGGGCAGCGTTGCAGCAAAGGTACGAACGGCTGGAGCTGGGCTTTGCTTCCTTGGCACAAAAGAAGAGCCTTTTAATGCCTTGCTCTGATGTGCTGCTCTGAGCAAATGTGCTTTGGTGGCACTACTGCAACACTGCCTCTGAGCCCTGGCACCTCTGGTGAGTAACGTGGGCAGCGGGGACTCTCCTGGTGTTCCTGCATCCCTGGGAGCCCTCAACACCATCCCACGTGAACTCAGCCCTAACGGGAATGGCCCATCCATCACTCATTTATTGAATGTTTCATTCCAGTCAGCCATCAGCGTTCTGCTGCTGTCTCCTGTCTTGTTTCTCCATAGAAATACAGTTTCTAGTTCCCTGTCTGTAATCATACCCCGTTAATCCTGCTCTACAATGCTAAACAACCCTCTCACTTCTTGGACTGTGCCCTGGAGCCCAAGCCAGAGATTTCCCACCTGCAGTGTTGCCTCCAACTCGGGGGTTCCCAGCACAGACCTGGAGCTGCTGGAGCGAGTCCAGAGGAGGCACCAGGATGATCAGAGGGACGGAGCAGCTCTGCTGGGAGGAAAGGCTGAAGGAATTAGGATTGTTCACCTGGAGAAGAAAAGGCTTTGGGGTGACCTAACTGGAGCCTTCCAGTATGTGAAGGAGCTACAAGAAGGATGGAGAGAAACTATTTACAAGGGCCTGGAGGGACAGGACAAGGGGCAATGGCTTCCCACTGCCAGAGGGCAGGGTTAGGTGGGATAGTGGAAAGAAATTCTTCCCTGTGAGGGTGGAGAGGCCCTGGCACAGGGTGCCCAGAGAAGCTGTGGCTGCCCCTGGATCCCTGGGAGTGTCCAAGGCCAGCCTGGACAGGGCTTGGAGCAACCTGGGATAGTGGAAGGTGTCCCTGCCCATGGCAGGGGGTGGCACAAGATGGGCTTTGAGGTCCCTTCCAACCCAGGCCACTCTGTGGCTCTCAGTAGGTGCAGCCACCTGGGGTTTGGGCACAGGATGTGCTGCTGGGCTGAGCTGACACTGCTCCACAGCAGCAGAATACCAGGCCCAGACTGTTTTCCCCTTGGTGCAGGAGAAGCCCACCCAGCCAGGAACCTTGCCTGGGCAAAGCTGGAAGGTGGAATGTGCAGGAAAGTGCTGTCAGCAGCAGAGAGTAAACAAGGGGGGAAAGTAATTACAGTGGCAGTAGCAAACCAACAATCACCCGAGGCCTGTCAGACCACAGCAGGCCCTTCACAAAACACAAACATTTGGGCTTCCAGCTCTCAGTTCTAAGTCTTGGGTGTTATCTGTAATAGGAGCAGGTAAGATCTTTTCAGGTTGTGCTTTTTAAAACTGACAGCGTCCCTTTGAAGTACATCTGTATGGAACAGCAATTACATCTAGCAGCCAATTAGTGTAAGCACTGCGTGCCTATCCCTGAGCCCCCCGAGGATCCATCCCTCTGCACATGGAATGTGCACAGCTCTCTAGGAAGGACAAATCAGAGGGAGCAGAGCCATCCCTCCTTCCCCTTGTCAGAGATAAATGGCCCTGGGCAGAGCTGGCGTGTTTCCAGAAGGATCTGGCACTGCTGAGCCAAAGGTGAATCTTTGCTCTCCCTCGCTAGCAGGGAGATGGGCTGCTTCAAGTAATGAATGTTTCTGCTACAGTATCTCAATATTTACCTGTTTTGGTGTTCCTGCTTCCAGCAGAGGTAGGGACTGAATCACACACCCAGATAATCTGCTGGTTTTCACTCTGACAGGGCAACAGGAATGCTGCAGGGCTGCAGGGATCACACACAGCTCCGACGTGGCACTGGCTCTGCCTGGAAGGATCTGTTGCTCTGTGGCTCCTGTTCCTCACCCATCAGCCAGACTTAGAGACTCGTTCCAGTGCAGAGCAGCACCAAAGCTCTGTTCCTCCTCTCTTGCAGTGCTCCCTGTTGAAGGATGGGTTGTGCCTGGTGCTGGCAGCACAGTGGGACAGCGCTGTCACCTCCCTGGGCTCCCTGCTGGACAGGTAAGGAGGAGCTCCTGCTCTGAGGGAGGGCACCTCCCTTTTCTGTACTTCTGATCAGGGCAGCTGCCCCTCAAAGACAGCCTGTTCTGCACAGTTACCTTGTTCATGGGTCAGTCACCCCGACATGGAATTGTTAAGGTTGGAAAAGTTCAAGTCCAGCCAGCACCGCAGTACATCAGCACGTTCACCATTAAACCAGGCCCTCAAGTGCCACATCCATACATTTTTTTTAACATTTCCAGGGATGGTGACCCCGCCACTGCCCCAGGCAGCTGTGCCAGTGCCTCACCACCCTTTCCATGAAGAAATGTTCCCAATATCCCACCTAAACCTCCCCTGGCACTACTTGAGGCCTTTTCCTCTCGTCCTGTCCCTGTTCTGTGGGAGCAGAGCCTGACCCCCCCGGCTGCCCCCTCCTGTCAGGGAGTTGTGCAGAGCCAGAAGGTCCCCCTTGAGCCTCCTTTTCTCCAGGCTGAGCCCCCCCAGCTCCTTCAGCCGCTCCTGGTGCTCCAGACCCCTCCCCAGCTCTGTTCCCTTTCCTGGACATGCTCCCCTCAGTGTCTCTTGTCATGAGGGGCCCAATACCTGAGAGTGTCCCCCAGTTCCCAAGTCATGTGTCCTCTACTGAGGACCTTTAAAAACCGAGTTGTGTTCTTTGTTGAGGACCTGCAGTGTCCACAAGGCTCGGCAGCATGGTTCCATGAATGCAGGGAATTCTCTGAAATAAGGACTCGCATTGGGAATAGACCTGCTGAATCAATAAAATTCCTAGGAGAAATATCTTAGCAGATTTTATGTTTACTCTGAAGAAAAAAAAAATCCAACAAAAACCGAACCTTAAAATAAACACCAGAAAGCAAAATCAAAAATTAGCCTCTTAAATCACCAGAAACGCTGGGTAGAGGATGTATAAGCCTGGAAAAACAAACAGAACCCCTCTGCAGGGACTGATTAGTGAAACGGAGTGATTAGCAGGGCAATTAACCCTGTGTTCCCCAGAGGGAAGGGTTCCCTGCATGGGCTGGTATTTGGCACTGGCATATGCAGCTCTTGCACATGGCTCCTCTGGCACAGGAACCCAGAGCCGGGTTTGTGCCACGTTCCATGTGGAGCAGCCCAGCAGCCCTGCCAAAAACACTGTCCTGACTCTGGCTGTACCCTCAGGAGGACTTCCAGACTGCTGTCAGTGGCACAGGAATCAGGGATTCGGGGGTGCTGCAGTTTGCAGGCACCAAGGGATCAAAGCTGAACATCCACGTTGCCGCACCTCAGAGTTCTCGTGCTTTGCAGAAATGTTCCCAGGGCCACACCTGGGAGGAATGGTTGGAACAGATTTCATTGGGAACTTTTCAAAAATGTTTTTAAGCTACTGACAGCATTTAGACTTTGCTTCCATTCATTTAAAATTACACCCTTGGGAGCCACATCCCAAACCTTCCACTCTGCAAGGGGAGAAAAACAGCAAGTTACCCAAGACCTTTGCGGTGAGATTTCTCTCTTTCTCTGGTTTGCAATGAAAAAAAGTGAGCTTTTGGGAACCCTGGAGGTCACTGCTGGAGGTAGTTCTGGGAGAGTCACTCAAGATCCCCCCACCTCTTTATTTTCCCCGGCATCAGTCATGGGTGCTGCTTTACAGGACGAGCTGCAGGCCAGCACTTCCCTCTCCTTTAGGCTTGATGTGTTTGCAGTGGCCAGTCCCAAGGCAGCCCCTCCAGAGACACCTCCCGTGGCTCCTCCTGGCTTTCAGAGAGCCGAGGGGCTGAGAAGGGAGTGGGGCAGGAATAGGTGCCAGTCTCTGCACCTTCACCCCTCCTCCTGCTCTGTACAGAGGATGAACTTCTGTGCTGAACTCCAGAATACCCGTGCATAACTGGCGGGGGTCAGGAGGCACTTCCAAAGGGCAGGATCCAGCCCCAAACAGCAGGATCCAGCCCCAAACCACAGGATCCAGCCCCAAACAAATGGATTTACCCCCAAACCACAGGATCTACTCCCAAACAAATGGATCCAGCCCCAAACAGCAGGATCCAGTCCCAAACCACAGGATCCATCCCCAAACAGCAGGATCCAGTCCCAAACAAATGAATTTACCCCCAACCACA
>VWPU01014167.1:17410-29185 GCA_013398955.1 Callaeas wilsoni | reverse complement strand
CGACGGCGCCCCTCCCCACAGGATCCACCCCCAAACAGCAGGATCCAGCCCTAAACAAATGAATCTACCCCCAAACAGCAGGATCCAGCCCCAAACAAATGAATCTACCCCCAAACAGCAGGATCCACTCTGCCTCTTCCCCCAGTGCCAGAACCAGTGATCACAGAGCCATTTCAAACCAGCTCCACCAAAAAAACACCCCAAAACAATTTTTGCCTTCACTGTGGGAAATGCCTGTGGAAGGGAGGGGCAGCAAGGTGTGCCCGGGGGTGGCAGGAGGGAGGGCTCTGATCCTCAGGGAGATCAGGAGCTCACACCCTTATTGTCTCCCAAGCCGTGGAACTGTTTAAAATCAGCCTGACTTCACTGGTGCCTCCCAAGGACACTTCATGCCAAGACATTTTCAATTTAAATAACACCAGAGGTTAATTACTCTTACAGCTCCATCAGCCCTTTCTGTCCTGGATAAATCACTGGATATTTATCTCCCTCTCTCTGCCAGGGCCCAGGATTCCAATACCTGCCCAGCTCCCTGCATTTCAGCTGCACTGCTGAAGCCTCACCGCGGTGAAGGGATTATTTTCCAGCCCTGGGACTTGAGTCACAGCTGAGCCACATTTCTCCGGCTTTGTGCCACGGGGAGGGACGTTCCCATCTGTCTGGAAGCCTGGCTGTGATGTCAGAGATGGGCTGGGATAAGGAGGAATCAGGTGTTGAGAGGAGCAATGTGGGCTCTGCCAGTGTAGCTGCTCCTAGTCCTGAGCCTATTAAAGCCTTCCTAGGCCAGCTCTGGCTCTGGCACTGGCACTGGCACTGGCACGACAAGGAGAGACATTCACATCCTGGGGGATTTGGAGACAGCCCCAGACCCTCCTGGCTGTGGGTGTTCAGCAGCAGGGCCCACTCTGGCTGCTCTCTGGACATCCAGGGCATTATTTCTGCACCAAAAAACACCGAGCAAAAGGGACACGAACAGTGCAGGTGTGGGCACAAAAGCAGCCTGGGAGTTTGTTTACCTGCCAAAAGTGGAGCCAAAGCAGGAGTCTGGGAGAGTGTGGGAGAGTGCCAAGGGGAGCTCACGGGGCAGGGGAGGTGTTGGGAAGAGGTGAGGGAGCAGTGGGGGCCATGGGGAGAACCCAGGGGGGGCAGTGACCCCCTCCTATCCACAGGCAAGGCAAAATGATGTGGGACTTACCCTTCTTGTTCTGTCAGCATCCGGCTGCCTGCATGGGCCAGGGTAAAGCATCTGAATTTTCCCTGTCATAACTTGTTTTCACAGCCACATTTCCTGGCTGCAGGGTGGCAGAGGCAGGAATTTACAGCAGTAGATTCAAAGCAACTCCTGGAAGGAAGGCACGCTCTGCTTTTTATGCATGACAAACCAGATTTAGCTGCCTTAAGAGGTGATGCTGATTCCACAGTGATTACTCCTCTACGGTTTAAGCATTTAAAAAGCACTTTCAGGTTGTCAGGACCTGTGTTGTGCACGGACTTAGCAGCTCACCTGGTTAACTCAGCTCAGTAGGCAGGGTTTGGCTAAAGCACCCCCAAAACCGAGCTGCAGCAGGAGAAAATCAGAGTTTAGGCCAGGCTTTGTGCCTTCCTGCTCTTAAACGAGATACTGCAATCAGAGCAGAAGCCAAGTGCTGAGGAACTTAGCTGGATGTTTTTCTCTCTGATGAAACATTCTTACCAAGTGTTAATTGCTGCTAGCAGGGAGCGATGTTATCCCTATAGGAAGCTCATCCCGGGGAGCTGTGGAGGGGAAGGAGGTGTAGAAATAAAAAAAAAAATTTAAAAAGAGAGGAAAAAAAATGAACACATGGGGTGGAAAATCTCGGAGCTGTTGAAAACCAGTGAAGGGAAAACTGTTGCCAAGCACAATACCTGGATATGGGGGCAGGGAGCAGGGAGTGGTTTCCAAAACCTCTGGGGAGTTTTCAAGCCTGAGGCTCCGAGCGTGCACGGAGTCGGTTTAAAAGGCACTTCTGAAATTGGTATCTTGCCTTTTGACTTCTCTGGAATACATTTTGTGGTCAGGTCGTGTGTGGCTTGAGGAGGGCCAGAGCAGAAGCAGGACTGGTGAGGCAGTGCCTGCTGCTCCAGGCAGTTTAGTAAATCCTGGAATTGGGGGAAAACACCCAGATTATCTTGGTGGAGGAAAAGCCCCTTGTTCAGCGCGAAGTACCCACATTTGGGTGCATTTCCCACTGCCCCAGAGCCACCACTATGCAACTGGACATCGCCGTTTGTTTGAAGGTTTGTATTTAAATAGTGCAAAGCCATTTACACAAAGCTTTGTAAAACCCAGGGTTTAGCTGTGTAAAGAGGAGCAGCAGCAGATGCCCGTGGCTGGAGCTGCTGGCACAGAGCTCAGACCTCCCCGGAGCTGGGTCATCGCCCTCCCTCCCAGCTGACATGGCAAACTAACCCTGCCTCCCTTTCTCTTTGCCCCCAGTGCCTGCTGGCAGAAGCAGTCGGTCCTGGACACTGCAGAGCATCTCCTTTATCCCCAAAATGAGAATCAGGCAAGTGGAGACGTTTATGGTACAGATATGTGTCCTTGTGATGAAGGAAACTTGTTAATATTGGTTGAAATTTCAAAGAAAATGATAACTTTTACAAGTCAGAGGTGGTGACAGCCCCAAGCCTTGGCTTAGGCTGAGAGCCCAGAACATGGGGAAGGTGGGACCAAAATCCTGTCAAACTGTCTCCCACATTACAGTGGTGACATAGTTTTGAATCAAAACATTTGGAGATATTGGTAAAGGTGAAATTCAGTTACTTTTTGGTGAAAAATCAACACTGAGAAAAATATCATGGAATCATGGAATGGTTGGGGTTGGAAGGGACGTTGAAGCCCATCCAGTTCCACCCCCTGCCACGGGCAAGGACACCTTCCACTACCCCTGTTTGCTCCAAGCCCCGTCCATCCCAGCCTTGGACACTTCCAGGGATCCAGGGGCAGCCACAGCTTCTCTGGGCACCCTGTGCCAGGGCCTCGCCGCCCTCACAGGGAACAATTACAAGTGTCTGTGATATTTGTCAAAAATAGTGACAGGAAATGTTCACTCAGCCCTATGGCCAAGCTGGCACAGGTGCAGTGTTCTGAAAGTTGTGTTTCAGAAGCCCAAATGCAAGTGGAAGAGGAGGAGTGAAGCCATTAGCCATTCCAGGGATGGTCTAGCTGAATATTTTCTCAGTAATTCATCCCAAGAAAGGAAACACTGAGCTCCAGACATGTGGGCAGCTAATGGGAATAAACTGCATAAATACATTCAAATTTCTGGCTGTAATCATCAAAGTTTCGTTCAAAAACAGATGAGAGGTTTGGATAGAGGAGGCAGAGCCTGAGGAGTTGGGACCAGGAGATGTAAAGTCCTGGTGGAGGTGTCCCTGCCCATGGCAGGGGGGTGGAATGACATGAGCTTTAAGGTCCCTTCCAGCCCAAACCATTCTGTGATTCTGTGATAAAAGACTTGTGGGGAGTGAGAAATGATAGCAAGTGGACAAACCTCTCCTCTGGAGCCCTTTTTCTTCCCAATAAAAGCCCAGCAGGAGAGCGAGATGTGTTTGTAACCTCATCTCGCACATCAGAGCTGCTGCCTTCAGCACTAGTGCTCTAAGGATTGAGCCTTAAAAGACACAGAGCCCTCTTTGAAGTGTGCATTCCTGCTTTTAACACGGACAAAACTACCCCAACTTCCCCGAAGTGGTTCGGCTGCCGTTTTCCAGCCGTTTTCCGAAGGCGCAGTGGGATTCCCGGCGCTGCAGCGCCTGGGCAGCTCTGCCTGCACGGCTCTGCGGAGCTGCAGGGCTGTCACAGCCCGGTGCTGGCTGCTGCCAGGGTGCCAGGCTGTTGCCAAGGAATGTGACAGGGCAGCGAGTCCAGGCTGTCTCCTGATTTGCTTTGAAAGGACATTACATCTCTGTGCCTGACATAAAATCCCTTCTGCTTCCCGGCGCCGGGGAATGAGCCTATCAGGGAGAGGCTCAGAGGGCTTTTTGTGCTAGAGAGGAGAAAAAGCAAATATGCTCAGCACTTCTCCCTGCTTCTGGCAGCCTGGGATGCGCAATCTAATGGCTCTGGAAGCAGGGGCTGCTCCAGGAGCTGGGAGTGTCGAGCAGGAATGCAGTCCTGGGACAGCAGCACATCCCCTCGGGGGTACAAACAGCGCAGCAGCAGCTCCTGTTGGTTTTCCAATGGGCCTTTTTCTCCCAAGTTCAGGGTAGGTTCAGGAATCAGAGTGAGATCTGAGCAGCAAACGCACCGGGGAATCTGTTCCTCAAAGGATGGCCCCAGGAATGATGTTTGAGCCTCTGATCTCCTGCTAATGAGTTTATGAAATGTCAGCCAGGCTTTGCAGGGCAAAGCTAATGAGCAACAACACGATATCAGGCAAAGTTCAGGAGGGTTAAATGAACATGGGTTTCAAATCCTCACGGTCTGAGCAGAGCTGCAGCCTTTCCTGGTGGAGTTGAGCCATGGAAATGAAATGGAATATCATCCTCGCTCCCAGTGTGGTTTGGAATTAAGCAATAGGATGAGAAATCAGCTTTCCAAATGTGGCCTGTGGCAGCGCTGACATCCGTGCCTGGGCTGGTTGCCTGCTTCTGCTGGATTCCTGGAGCACCTTCACCTGCCCTGGGTGAAACACCTGCCTTAGGAGCAGACAAATCCACACTTTGGAAGTTCCTTGTTGTCCTCAGTGATGCTGCAGCTTCCATGGCAGGGCACACTCAGCACAGCTCACATTTGGAAGTGACAGAGCCATGGTCTCTTGGTGCCACCATTAGGGGCTGGTGACCTTCCACGGGGGTGTCCCAGATGTCCCTGCAGCTGTTCCATGCCCCAACTGGGATGTCTCCAGTGATAAGGGAGCGGTCAGGGAGTGCTGTGCTCAGCCTGGGGGCTGGGATGTCCTGGGGCTGGACATTCCCCCTCACCTGCAGCAGCGACTGTGGCTGGGATGGGACTGTGAGGACACAGTGGCTGTCCCTCGGTGCCATCACTGACCTGCCACCATCAGCCATCAGAGCAGAGGGGTGTCACAGTCCCTGTCCCTCAGTAAGAGCCCATGGGGAGCAGTCCAGCCTCTCCTCGCAGCATCAATCCTTCCACTCTGCCTGGAGCCACAGCGGCTGCTGCTGCATCCCCCTCCCTGCAGACACCTGGGACTGGAGCACCGCAACACAGGGAAAACACCTCCCAGCCCGTCTTGGCATGATCCTCTGCTCCTCAGCAGCAGGCAGAAGGGCTGGAGTCCCAAAAAAGAGACTAAAAAGCTGTAAGGACAGGCAGGGCTGGCAGGAGGGCCCGAGGGCTGTGTGGGGTGGGCGGCAGCGCAGCATCTCCAGTGCTTTGGGGACGTGGTGCTCGTTAGCACAGCCAGGATTGCAGACGGGGCTGCAGCCCTTGGCACCACCTTGGCCTCTCCAGCTCGGAAAGAGCCGTGCCAGGGCTGCTCCAGGGCTGGGTTTGGGAAGGACAGGCAGAGCAGCCAGGGAGGGAGGACATTTCCCACTTAGCACCTTGCGTGTTGTTGCTTTTCTTCAGTTCCTTGACAGCGTAACTCCTGAACATCACAAGGAGCTGTGGGACACTCACAGCCACCTCTCTGCTGAGATTAATCCAGCCTGGGAAACGGCCTCTGCACAAGAAACCTGCCTCTGGAAAAAAGTTTCTTTGCCACGCACAGAACTCACAGCTCTCCCCCAACCCTTTCCCTGTTTTCTCCCCAGGCCCAGGAGCTGCTCTGCTGCCTTTTTGACTCCCTGACATCAGAGAGCATCCACCGAATTGAATCCCAGGATTGCTAGCAGAGATGGGCAAGGCCCCCAGGCAGCTTTGGATGCCGCTGTGGAGATGGACACACGGGCACAACCAGCTCTTGTGTTTGTTTGGAATTAAAGCACAAAGTCTGAAGTGTGGTGTTAGCGTGGGTCAGAGAAATGAGAGTGGTGGAGGAAGGCTCAGCACCCCAAAACAACCCCCTCTGAACTGTGGCCGTGGTTCCCAGCGGAGTCCATCCAGAGACAATCTGCTTGTGTCCATGGAGCAAGGCCTGGAGCATTCCTCTGGCTGGGAGAACCTCGGGAAGCACATACAGGGGCAGGTGCTCACTGCTGTGTGTCTCTCAGGTGCCTGGGGACTCCATCTCCCCCAGGCCTCAAAGACTTCATGGAGAGACTCCGCTTGCTGCTGCTCCTGTGGTCTTTGAACCAAAGACAAACGCACAGCAAATGAAATGGAAATAGTCAGAGAGAAAGCTGGGTCCCTGGAGGGTTCAGTACACCAGGCCGAGCTGTTCAATAAGATTAAAAGCTGGACAGCTCAATGTTCACCTGCCTCTCTCCAGCAGCCCTGGTATGGACTGTGCCAGCCCGCATCCTGCTCCCTTCCATGGGCACACGGCCCTGCCTCCTCTTCCTCCTCCTTCAGCAGCTGCTGATCCTATGATCCCTTCTAGGAGCCCTGAAGAAAGGAAGCTGGTGTTAATACAAAGGTCCTCAGCCTTCCTGGGACCCACTGGGGTCTTTTTCCTTTAGGAAAGACTCTTCTCAGCCCAGGGAGCCTCCTATTCCCACCTACCCTGCTAAGGCAAAGACACAGACTCTGCTCTGGTGCAGCCTCACCTGGGTCTGGGGCAGTTGTGGGTGCCACGATATCAGAAGGATCTAAAGCTGTTGGAGAGTGTCCAAAGGAGGGACATGAGGATGGGGAAGTGTCTTATGAGCAGCTGGGGGCACTTGGATTGTTCAGCTTGAGAAGGAGCCTGAGGGCAGAGCTCAGCGGGGGCTGCAGCTCCTCCCGAGGGGCAGCTCCGGTCTCTGCTCTCTGTGCCAGGGACAGGACCAGGGAGCGGCTGGAGCTGGGCCCGGGCAGGGCCAGGCTGAGATCAGGGAAAGCTTCTTCCCCCAGAGGGTGCTGGGCACTGCCCAGGCTCCCCAGGGAATGGGCACGGCCCCGAGGCTGCCAGAGCTTGGGCCGCGCTGCCAGGGATGCCCAGGGTGGGATCGTTGGGGTGTCTGTGCAGGGCCAGGGGTTGCATCCGTGGTCCTTTTGGGTGCCTTACAGCTCAGGATATTCTGTCATTCTGTGCATGCTTCTAGTTGCAGCAGGGACAGTCCCTGTGGGTGTCCCAGAGGTGAGGGCAGAGCAATGTGCAGCTCCCTGGCCAGCCCAGCTCTGGGTGCTGTGGGCACGTGAGCCCCTTGTTTGCACGGCCTTTCCCTCTGGAAGAGCCTGGGATGAGCCCTCCTCCCTTCCAGCTCACACAGACTGGGAGAAGGTGACACCTCTGAGATCTGTCCCTTTGCACACGAGGTGAAAGTGCCCAGTAAGTCCCAAAGCTGTTGGAGGTCTGGCCCTGCAAGCTCTGCTTCCTCAGCAGGTACCAGTCCTAACAAAGCCCCTGCCTTCTCTAAACTGCCTTGGAACAGCCAGAAGAGGTTGTCACAGACAGCTGGGTGTGAGGGGGGACACGGACAGTGACCTGTCCTGACCTCACACAGCATTCCAGTGTCAGAATCACAGAATCCCAGACTAGTTTGGGTTGGAAGAAACGTTAAAACTCAAACAGCCGTGGGCAGGGACACTTTCCATTATCCCAAGTTGCTCCAAGCCCTGTCCAACCTCGGAAGTTTCTCCCAACCTGTGCTCCCCAGCACTGTTCTACCTGCATGGGCTCCTTGGGCTTTGTGGTAGGACCAAATATCTCTGGAAAGGAGCTGGAGAGGGAAGCAGGCAGCTGCCCTGGTCCCTGGGGAGGACGAGGTCCTTGGAGTCAGCGTGCCGAGGAGCCTGCTCGGCTCCTGCAGCTAAGTAGGCCATTTCCTGCACTCCAGGCACATTTCTGTCATGCTTGTGAGCCCTGTACGGTTTTGAAACAAATGAAAATTAAAAGGATCCACCCCCAGCACTCGGGGAATTTGATCTGGAAAAGGAATGGAATAAAGACAGCAGCTGAGGGACCAGCCCTGTGGAGCTGCATGCGGGGAGGGGGCACATGGGGCCAGCAGCAGCCCTGACCCGGCCAGCCTGGTGACAAAAGTGTCACAGAGCCCTGTCCCTCTCACCTGGGCCCTCAGATCTGTGGGACTGGGGTCGCAGGGAGCTGGACATTGTGAGGGGATGCTCTGGTGAGTGCCAGCAGCCAGCCTGGGGAGGTGACATCCCAGTGGGACACCCCCAGCCCATCTGGGCTTGGCAGGAGCACTCCCAGGAGTTGAGACCGTGACTCTTAATTCATGGAATTAATTCATAAAATCAGAGAATTATGAATGGTTTGGGTGTGAAGAGACCTTAAAGCCCATCCCATCCAATTCCCCTGCCATGGCAAGGACACCTTCCACTATCCCAGGTTGCTCCAAGCCCCATCCAGCCTGGCCTTGGACACTCCCAGGGATCCAGGGACAGCCAGAGCTTCTCTGGGCCCCCTGTGCCAGGGCCTCAGCAGCCTCTGAGTAAAGATTAATTCACTATTTTACAAACCAGGGCCTGGCACAAAACACATCCCATTTCCCATCCCCTTCCGGACATCCCTGCTGAGGCTCGAGCTCTGTGAGCCTCCATCCACCAGCAGGCAAAGCCCTGTGCCTCAGTTTCCCATCTAGGAAATGGAGGTGGCCGCTCTGCCACATCCCCCAGGCACAGCAGCCACATCCCAGAAACGGGGCAGCACCCAGATATCTCCGAGCAAGGATCTGCTGCGGTGCCTATTTTAAAGCCCAGCTAATTAATCTCAGCGTAACGAACTCGCACACCCTGCGCAGAGCAGGGGAAAGCATCATCCTCTGGTATTTCCAAAATGCCAGCATTCCAGAAATAACCCTGCCAGCCTTTTCTCCTAGAGAATACCCCACTTGTCTCTGGAGAAGTGACAACCAGGAGCACCACGACCCACCAGGAATCAATCCCGTCACCCGGCCGTCAGCTCCGGCTCCGTCAATGGGAGCTGCAGCTCTCACACTGTTTTTTCCCTGGAAACTGCCACAAGGCAGCCAGGATTAGCTAATCAGAGCTGAGGAGCAAATTAATGATTGAAAGAACTAGGAGAAAGGCAGATTTGAACCGAGATTGCCAGCTTTGCAGCTGGCTCCTACTTGCAAACAATTCATTTAGATTATGAAAGCAAGAAATTGAGTACAAAACCCCCTAGATTGTTTGCTTCCTGGAGAAAGAAAAGAAAAGAAATGGAATTTAGATTAAAAATTATGCAGAATAGTATTAAATCCCCACCCTCTTGTGCCTCCCCTCTTGCTGGAAAACCAGAGCTAATCAGAATTTTGCATTGTTCTGCTGCCAGTGTCAGGGCTGCCTCAATGGAGGAGAGATAAAATACAGGAGGTGGCATTTGCTGTTAACTCCTTAGGGTCCTGCCATGGCAAAAACGGGAACACAGTGCCTGGTGCCGATATCCCATTTTCCCAGCCTGATCAGCTCCCTTTAGGGACAGGTGTTGGGGTGCAGAGCAGCTGCCCACGCCCTGCACAGCTCCTGCCATGCCCTGGCGCGGGCACACTGAGTTTGTGCACACACCTGGGCAGCTCTCAGGTGAGCCCTTTGCCCCTCCTCGGGAAGGATCGGTGTCCCCAGGGCCGTGGAGGTGCAGGATGCTTTCCCTATCAGGGCACAGGCTGTAGCTTTGTAGCTCCTCTGTGCCAAGGACAGATTTAACTAATTACCAGCCAGGCCTGGAATTCCTGCCTGGCTGTCTCCAGCAGCAGTGGGACGCTGACACCCCGACAGGTGATCCCAGGGGACCCTCTCGCTCCCCTTCCCAGCCTGAGCAGGGCGCAGAGGCTGAGCTGGCAGGGAGCTGCAGGAGCAGCTCATTGCCCCTGGGCACAGCCCGGCCGTGCCCTTCTCTGGGTGGCTGTGCCCCGGGGTCAGCACCCAGCCACTCCTGCTGGTGCCGTGGAGAGGCTGATCTGGGACAGAGCCTGGGCAGAGTGAAAGGATAAAGGGCCGGGATTTATGGAAAGGCCTTCCCAGGGTGCACCTTGGGCAGTGCAGGAGTCTCGCAGAGACTGCACCCAGGATGGACACAGCCACACGTTTTTGGGACAGATAGAAGTTCTGTCCATGTGCATATCAGAGGTTAATTGTCCAATTCCAGCTTCAGGCAGTGCAGTCCCATTCTCTCTGTTTGCTCCCCCCCAGCTCACTTTTGTTTACATTTTTCGAGGCTTGAAACAGTGAGGGGTCCTTGATTCCCAGGCCTGGAGAGGCATTGTTGTGTCTGACCAAAATGGGAAAAGCAGTAGCTAACACTCTGTATGGAGCTCAGAGTTACAAACTAAAGACTTGCAGGATTACAGATCTATGTCAGTGTACAAGCTAAAATCCTAAGGCATCGCTGGGGGAGCTGGGTGCCAGTTCTGCTGACCCTCTGCAGCCACCAGTGCAGACACATCGACTGCTCAGCACTTTCAGCCTGGACAAACTGACTCTTCCACCCCAAAAAAGTTTCTGCTCCAGCCCTGTGCACACGAGCCCTGCTGAGCCCTGGGAATGTCCCATGTCACCGCTCAGACCCAGCAGCCTGGGAATTACTGCACAGCCAACAGGACTTGCTGCCCTCCCAGCAAACTCGAAATTGGGCACGTGGGTTTCGTCTCCTGAGGTCCACGGCTGGCTCAGGAAGCAGGAGGAGCTGATGGACCTGCTGGAGCTGTCCTTGGATCATCCATGCTCACCAAACTTGATAATCAGGTGCCACGCACCTCCCATGCCCACAAATACCTGCCGTGCTCTGGCTGACAGAGCCAAAAGCACCTCTCTTGGCCAAGAGCCACTGCTGATATCCAGGGAGACCTCAGAGCCCCTTCCAGTGCCCAAAGGGGCTCCAGGAGAGCTGGAGAGGGACTTTGGGCAAGGGCCTGGAGTGACAGGACACAGGGAATGGCTTCCCACTGCCAGAGGGCACGGACAGATGGAGATTGGGAAGGAATTGTTCCCTGGGAGGGTGGGGAGGCCCTGGCACAGGGTGCCCAGAGAAGCTGTGGCTGCTCCTGGATCCCTGGAAGTGTCCAAGGCCAGGCTGGACGGGGCTTGGAGCAAGCTGGGATAGTGGGAGGTGTCCCGGCCCATGGCAGAGGAATTGGATGATCTTTAAGGTCCCTTCCAAGGCAGCTCTCATTCCGTGACTGTGATATGGCAGTGGTGGTGGCTGGTCCTTGCCTCAGCACTGTCTTCCTGGGGTGGGATCAGGACCTGGGCTCCAGTCCCAGTTCTGTCCCATGGGGCAGGCAGTGGCCCTTCTCCAATCCTTCATCTCCCTCTTCCCAGGGCACCATCTCCAGGCCTGTCGCAGCAGGAGCCGGTGATTAATTGGTCCTTGGCAATCGCCCCTGGCAGGGCTGGAGGAGCACAAAGGGCGCTTTGTGTGCGGGCTGATAAACGGGGCCGGGATGAGTCACCCGCGGGTAATTAAACCGGGGAACAGCGGATGCTCAGCCAGGAATACGGCACAGGAGCGCATCGGATGCTCTAACTGGGTCATGCAGGAGACCAGGGCTGGCAGTGCCTTGTCTGGGCCCACCTGGCCCTGGCACGGCCACGGCCCAGCAGCAACACCGCTGTCCATCCCCAAAAGTGACCAGTTTGATCCAGTAAACCAAGGCAGAAGCTCTGCCAGGACAGTTTCACATGGTGTGGGGTCAAACTGGGGCTGCTGGTCCTGCAAAAACTCCTGGGGAGCTCAGCTGAGGGGCTGATGGCTCTGTCTGTCTCCCATCCATCCATCCATCCATCCATCCATCCATCCATCC
>VWPU01014167.1:0-16945 GCA_013398955.1 Callaeas wilsoni | reverse complement strand
TCCATCCATCCATCCATCCATCCATCCATCCATCCCTCCATCCATCCATCCACAGCTATGGGGATATTTAAGCCTCAGCTGGGGCTCTGCTGAGCTCCTGGTCCTGTCCTGAGGCTGTGCTTGGCTGCTCTGTCAGGTGAACCAATGGATCTGACCCCTGGAGTCTCCTCCTTGCACACCTGTGGGATGTTGGCCATTTTCTGGCCATCAGGAGCCTCCTGACATCTTTGTGAGGTTTCAAAAATGATTTTGAAGATGAAAATGTGTGTCCAGCAAGATCACCAAGGTGCTGCAGGTGCTCCAGATCCTCAGGTGGCTCCGATGGGCCTCTTTGTGACTGGCTTGCCCAAGCCAACGGAGAGGGGCCTGGAGCACCTCCTTGTGAGGAAAGGCTGAGGGAGCTGGGGCTGGTGGGCCTCGAGAGCAGCCCCAGCGAGAGGGGCCCTCAGCCCTGGGTGTCCCTGTGGGCAGCGAGGGGCAGAGCAGGGCCCAGCTCTGCTCCAGGGGCCCAGCAATGGGCAGGAACTGATCCCAGGAGTTCCACCTGGACGTGGAATCATTAGGGATGGAAAAGACCTCCAGGATCAGTGAGTCCAGTCTCTGACCATTCCCACTAAACCATCAACATAAAGAAGAGCTTCCTCCCTGTGCAGTGACCGAGTACTGGCCCAGGCTGCCCAGGGAGGCTGTAGAGTCTCATTCCCTGGGGATATTCAAGAGCCATCTGGACACAGTCCTGAGCAACATGCTCTGGGGGATGCTGCGTGAGCAGGGAGGTGGGACCAGATGAGCCCCAGTGGTCTCTTCCAAGCTGAACTGTTTGGGAATTCTGTGATCTGGATGCTGTGATGGACTGGCTGAGCTGGCTGGCACTGCCACCTGAGGGACTTCAAGTGACAGAGAGAGGGAAGGAGGGAGCAGGGTGGGGTAGAATGGCTGTCCCTGCTCCTCTGCCTCAGCTAGCCATTGTCCCTCAGCTGGCAGCCACCGCTTGGAAACTGGGGAGTGCTTTTGGCTTGTGCCTCACAGGAACTCGTGGGGCTCTGGAGCCTTTGACACCCACCAGCCGCAATTCCAGCTCTGAGTGGTGACTCTGGGTGTGGGGCTCCTCCTTTCCAGAGCTCTGCCAGAAGATCCTGAGCTGGTGGTGGCTGATTCCCTCTCACGGCAGACTGGCCAGTGAATGTCTCCCTGAGGGCTGTGGAGCAGCGGGAGCAAGTGGCTCCCAGGAATGGTGGGAAAGCTGGGCAGTGACTCGGAGCAGGATGCCTCATCCTGCAGGGAGGTCACTCTGAGACAAATGAGTCTGTTGTGCTGGTCCAGTCTCTAACCCCAGGCCTGTCCTTCCCCAGGATCCAGCCTCCTTGGGAGGCCTGGAAGCCAGGATGGTGTTCAGCTCCTGACAGAGAACCCTGGGCTGCTTCAACCCTGCTGCCAGCCCAAGTGCCCTGGGGTCCTGCAGGGCTGCTCCTTCCCCCACGGGGAGATATCCAAACACATGGATGTGGCTGAGGTGCTGTGAAGCAAACTAAAGACCCCCGAGAAGCTTCTGAGCACTAAACTACCAGAATCCGTCCATCCTGAGCTGCTGAGCTCCCACACAGCCACAGCCAGGCTCGATGTCCAGCCCACAGCCACAGCCAGGCTCGATGTCCAGCCCAGAGCCTCCAGCCAGCACGGCTGGCAGCCTCCAAATATTGGAGTCCCCCTGGCCCTGGAGCCACGCCAGTTGTCTGGGCAGCCGGGGGGGCAGCCAGCCAGTCCTGGCACACACCAGTTATCCTGGCCACCCTTGTGGGGCAGACGTGACCTGGGAGCTCTGCAGAGCCAGCCACGCTCACGGGGTAAGGGGGACTTTGGAACTAGAGCTTGGTCCTTGGGAAAGGCTCCTGGCACTGCTCCTGGAACCAGGCCCGTCCCTCGAGTGGCTGCAGACGTGCCACAAACGAGGCCAGCAGAGGCTGAGGGAGCTGGACTTTCCTCAGGCTGGAGGTGATGGAGGGAATCCAAATCCCTGTCTGGGACTGTCGGGTCTGGGGGCGGAGGGAGGAAATGGTGAGGTTTCAGCCAGGGAAGTGCTGATGGGCTCCTGTGCAGGAGGGTGGGGTAGCCCCAGGAGAGGGACCCCAGGCCAGCTGCAGGGTTTGCCCACTCCAGATGGTGCCCAGTTACCACGCCCTGCTCCGTGACTGGGGATAGCTCCGCTCCCATCCCTTATACACTGCCTTGCTTCATTGTGGCTCCAGCCCCGGGGGCACTCAGGTGTCCCAAATTCCTCTGCCTGCCTTCGTGCCAGGGTTGGGGTGGGGGAAGCACTTGTAAATCCCCGTGCCCTGAAGCAGTGGGAGGGGTGAGGCTGCGCCCCAGGCTCACCTGCAGCCTTTCCCCTAAAGTTCCCTTCCTCCGGTGTCTTCAGGGCTACAAGGTGATTAACATCCCCTTTAAGCATGTTCCAGCCATGTTCTGGATGCCTTTAAGCCCCCGGGGTGTTACACATGGCTTACAAGTTGGGCTCCATTAGCGCTCGATTCGCTGTTTATTAAAACCTCGATTAATCTTGTATTAATGCTCTTCAAATGCGACTTTTCTGGAGGTGCAGCAGCCTCTGAGACGAGGAGCTAAGCTTCTCCCCAGCGCTGTGCCACTGCTGTCAGCGAGGAATTAGCTCGGGATCTCTCCAGGCTCAGAGCTGAGGGGTTGGTATGCTGCAGAAAGCAAGAGCTGCCCATGAGGATGCTCCGATTAATGGGGGTAACACCAGCTCAGAGCTCCTGGCTCTGCTGCCCCCAAATCTGGGGCAACTGAGGGAGCAGGGTCTGTGATCTTGGAGCCCACTGCACACTTGTCCCCCCCAGAGAAGACAGGAGGGTTTGGGGGCAGCCTGGAGGATGCTCTGCTTGCCAGGACCCCACAAATCCAGAGCAGGTGGATGGGTTTGGAATGGGAAGATCCGCATCTGAAAAGCAGGAATCTCTCCTGCCCCTGCCCTGGCAGTGGGAGGGCCGTGAAGGCAGGGCTGGATCAGGAGGAGCGTGACCCAGCCCTCAGAGCCAGCAGGAATAGCACCTCGTGCTCCTCTGTGGGTTTGGGATGCTGCCTGTGCCAGATCCAGAGCCGTGTCCGGGCGAGGTGGTGATGGGATGGAGGAGATTTCCCATCCCTGCCAAGTTGGGATGCTGCAGTTGTCATGGCAACGCGGGAGGCCTGCGAGCTGGAGCCCATAACCCAGCCCTTTGGGGGATGGGGGGTGTTCAGGGCTGGGGGTGCTCCCCATCCCCCACTCCCTGGACCCTGGCATCTCCCTGCACCCCAAAATTGCCATCAACCCCCTCCTCCCAAAGCTGACACCCCCACCCGTCCTTCAGCTAAAAGGTCCTGCTGAAAACGCTGCCTTTTCCATAGGGAAAAAACACCTTTGGATGACAAAGTGTGTCCAGACCAGTTGTGGGGAGCACAGGGCCAAGTGGGAGATGCCGGCAGAGATTCCTGCGGCAGCTTCCTGCTTCCCTGTGCCCCGTGCCGAGATCCCCCGGCTGGCTGAGGCTGGAGCAAAGGCAGCCAGCCCCTGGCAGGCTCTGGCCACGAGCTGTTCCCTGGGGATGCTCGCAGGGCTCTTGCCAGCAGGCACGGATGTGCCTGGGGGCTGGGGTGGGATGGGGCTGGAGGTGCGGCCAGCTCTGCTCTCCCTCTTCCCGCAGGTGGCTGGATCCTCACACAAGGTCGCCTGTCCCTCCAGGAAAAGACCTCCAAGGTCAGTGAGTCCAGTCTCTGACCATTCCCACTAAACCATCAGCACAAGGAAGAGCTTCTTCCCTGTGCAGTGACCGAGTACCGGCCCAGGCTGCCCAGGAAGGCTGTAGAGTCTCATTCCCTGGGGATATTCAAGAGCCATCTGGACACAGTCCTGAGCAACATGCTCTGGGGGATGCTGCGTGAGCAGGCAGGTGGGGGATGCTGCTTGAGCAGCCACGGGCCTGCTGAGCCTTCCCACGCGGCACAGGCTGGGTTTTTCCCCACCTCGGGACACTTTTTGCTGTCTCTCTCCAGCAGCTCATTCCCGCTGGGGCTCTCGGCCGCTGCCAGGCCTTGACTGACATCTGTCCATCATCGCTGGCAGCTGGAATCGCAGAGAGGAGACAGTCCCCGCGAGAAGGACAGGCAGGGACGAGCCCGAGCTGCGTCCCCTCCGTGGGCAGCCTTGCTGCCACCAGAAAGAGCATCGGGGTGCCCCCGTGGCTGCTGCCGCGGCTCCCATTCCTGCCGCATTCCCGCATTCCCGCATTCCCGCATTCCCGCATTCCCGCCCGGGCGCCCGCCCGGTTCCGCCGGGGCTCCGGGTGGCACATGAGTCACACTTCCTCCCAACGCCCATTCCAGCGCGGTGCCGCCGCTATTTTTGGAAGTTCTTGAAAGCGGATCAGCCCCGAGAAGCGCGGTTCATGGATGCTCCCCACGCCGGGCCGGCGTCCCCCCGTGTCCCCGAGCCGGGCTGGGGAAGCCCCCGGCAGCCCGGACCCTGCGCTCCGCTCCCTGTTTGAGATGCGTGGGAACTCCCTCCTCATCCCACGGCCCCTCCTGAGTCAGCAGGGAGCTGAAGCACCATCCTAGTGGCGAAATATTACCTTTTAAAGGGCTTGTTTGCGATTGGGGTGGGACTTCGTGCGATGCCAGCTTGGCGTTGATCATTGTGCTCCCGACGAGCGGATCATTCCCAGTTATTTTTACTCCCAACCCCCAGTGTTTTAGCTGGGGCTGCAGTGCCTCACAAAGTGTCTGTGAAGAAAACCGGGCACAATCCAGCTCCGGAATCGAGGGGTGGATGAAATCCGAGGCAGGATCAGCAGCTGAGTGTCACAGCCAGGCCTTCCAGGCCTTCCCAGCTCGGAAGGATCTGGATTTGCGGGATGCTTCACCCACACCCACACCATTCCACACCTGCCACCCCATCCCTCTGCCCTCCGCTCCTCCGGGATCTGTCCAAATCGAGGATTCTTTTCCTTTCAGAGCAGCGATTGTGCGCTCATCCTTTGCCTGGGGACTGCCCAAGGTCAGCGGCCGTGAGCCCGGAATGTCCGGCCGCCTTCCTGGCCAAACCGGGGAGCAGCCTCGGAGAGGAGGCTGGGAGGCCGCGGCTTTGCCGGGCAGGTGACACCTCTGCTGGACAGGTGATGGTTTGGCAAACTTCAGCTACGTTTTTTGGGGCTGAAGCTTTTGCCTGGAGACAAGCAGCTCCTGCCCTGCCGGCGCTGCCGGGCTCGCAGCATCCCGACTTTGCCGGGATAAAATTAGCCCCGTTTCACTTTGGATTAAAGGCAGCTCCGCTGGAGCCGCCCGAGCGCTTCGGCTCGGAGACGTCAAATGGCAGCGTTCCCTTTTTTGTCTGGATCGGGGAGGGGAGGGTCCTGCCAGCCAGCGCCTGGTGACAATGACATTGATTTCCTAGACCTCTCGGCGTGGCCAAATCTGTATTTTTAGCTGGGGAAGAGAAAAATACGAATCACGTGTCAGAGCAATGCTTTCCCTGCCCTGGTGGGAGGGAAGGAGCCGGGAGCCGTTGCTGCTGGAGCAGGGCACGAGCAGGACTCGCTGCCCTGTCCCCGGAGCGGGGCTGGGGATGCACCAAGGAGCCGCTGCTCCATCCCCAACACTGCCCCCAACACAGCTCCGGCCGGGGGGCCCTGAGCCTCCTGCAATGCAATGGGGTCCCATGGCAGGGGCAGGTGGGACCCCCGCTCCCGAAGGATCCCATCCATCCCCTCTGCATCCCCGGTGGCCATTTATCTTCCGGGGCAGGCGCTGCCTTCATCTCTGCTTCCCTGCCACCGCCTCCTCCTCCTCCTCCTCGCTCTCCCCCACCCTGTTCTCATTTCCCCAAGAAGACTTTAATGAAATCTGCCCTTAATTAAATCCACATTCATTTGCATAATTACCAGGAAATTGAAATTAGCCTGCGGACGTGGCTGGAATACATTTGGCATCAGGCAGCCCTGGCTGTTCGGAGGGGGCTGCACCGAGGGCTGCTGGGTGCCCCCCACCCATGGGTGCTGCTCCCCACATCCCTTCCCTCCCTTCCTGGGGTGCCCATGGTGACAGGGTGCAAGTGGAGGGACAGCCGCTCCTGAGGCCACAGCAGGGCCTAGTTCGTGCCCTCCACCCCCCCCACACAAGCAGCATCACGTTTCCTTTATTTAATAAAAAAAAAAGTCTTCACCACCATTGAGAAATTTTTTGTTGCTTTTATAACTATGTATTTTGTCATTTTTTATGGTTTCAGTTGTGGGTTTTTTAAATCCTTTTCAACAGTGACAAACTGAGGTAACGTCTGTGACACTACAGCCTCTCCTACGGGAAGAAGGTCCGAAACCCGACAGCTGAGGGAACTGGAAATAAAAACCTGACAACCTACGGACACAGCGACCTCGACGGGGACAGAAATCACACCGGGCACCCCCCGGGACACGCCCCGGGCAGTGCCACCAAGCCCTCCCAGAGAGGTGCCACTGAGCCCTCCCGGGGCGGCCGGGATCCCTTATCTACATTATTGCACGAAAGATCGAGGACATCGAGGGACCTAAGGCAAAGAGGAGTAAAACCGGTGCCTAGCTCTCTACGTGGGGCAATGCTACGTCTAACGCCGGGCCCGGGGGGTGCCGGGGACGGGGGCACGGCGGGGGCGGGGGCGGCCCCTGCTCTGTAAACTGCTGCTGCTGCTGCTGCTGGAAAGCGTTATAGCCCTTTGTGGGGAATTGGGGCACCGGGGCGGCCCCGCGGCACCCACCCCATGGGAGGGAAGCCCGAACCACAGCAGGGTGCTGCTTTGGGGTGCCCCCACAGCCTCCCCACCGCGGCGGTGGGGTGAGCTCCCTGCTCTGCTGGGTGCCCAAATCCGGGAGGGAAGGTGTGACCTCCACACACGCACCAGGACCTTGTCACTAAGGGGCCACCAGTGGCTCCTGCCACCACGCCCTGCCTCGCTGCAGCCAGCCCCGGCAGGGTCTATCCCGCTGCCTCTTCCCCGCCAGCCCCAGGGGAGGGTGACAGGTTTGGGGAAGGGGTGACAGCAAGGAGGGGTGATGGGGACAGCACAGGGAAGCAGGCGGGCCCACGGGAGGCCACTCGGAGCCCCCTCCCTGCTCCCGGGCTGTGCGGGCCAGCCTGGGGTGCACCGCTGCCACCTCCTCCAGTCCCTGGGTACAAAGAGGCTGCAGAGGGGACACGGGGACGCCAGCACGGCAGAGCCAGCCCGGCCCCGAGCATCCAACCCGCTGGATGGCCGGCACCGCGCCCACTGGCCACAGCCCGGAGCACAGCTCCGGCCAGAGGGGACCCATCCCTCCGGCAGGGCCTGAGCCACGTGGGGCAGGGCAGGGGGACGGGGGCTGCCGGCGGCAGTGTCTGGGACACACAACGACACACAGACAGGGACACTTGCTACATCAATGGCTGCCAGCACCTCCCGTGGCAGGGAGGCAGCCGGGGCTGCCGGGGGTCCGAGGCTATCGCCGACCCCTCGGCTCCCCATCGCCAGCCCGGCGCCCACCTCCCCACCCCCTCCCAGTCCCCAGCAGTGCTGCAGGGACCAGTGGAAGAGGGCAAATCACCACCCACCCAAACCTCCCCAAAGGCCTCCTCCACGGTGCAGGGTCATCGGCCTTCCCGCTCCCCAGACGGGGGTCGGGCACGGGGTGGGGCAGAGCCAGTGGGCCACCCACTACCCGCTGCCCCCTGACTCTTCCTCCCCGTACTGGGAGACCCCTCCCCATGCCACCCCGGGGGGAGCCTCGGAGGGGGCAGCACAGCCACGGCAGGGCTGTGGGTGCCCCCAGCCTCCCCAGCAGCGAGCGGTGCCCTCGGCTGGGCTCCGGCCACTGGCCTCGCCCAAGCGGGACAGGGGGGATCGGCATCCTCGGCGCTACAGAGCGCAACCAGTTCCGTCCTTTTCCTCTTCGATTGTGTTTCTTTTCCTTTTCTGTTTTCCTTTGGGAGATCCAGAGCCCGGTCCCGGCTCGTGCCACCACGACGACGTACTCCCCCCATCCCGGTCCCCGGGGCGGGGGACGGGGCGGGTCGCGCGGCCGCCACGCGCCGCCGTCACACGCAGATCTCTATTGCTGTGGCCAGGACCATCTGCCCCTTGCCCTTGTCCTGCCGTCCGTCTGTCCTGCTCGCCGTGCCCGGGGCGGCTGCGCCGGGCTCGGGGCCGCGCGCTCCGCTCCCCTCCGTCAGGACGGTCCTCTTGAGCGGGGCGGGGGTGCAGGAGCCGGTGGCCTCGTGGCAGTGGGGGCCGGCCGGGAGCTTGTCCCTGGCGTGCTTGCGGGAGCGGTAGGAGGGCCGGCACCGCACCTCGGCCATGAGGTCGCACTTGATGAAGTAGAAAACCTCCTTGACGGGGCAGCGCTTCTCGGGGTCGAGGGCCAGCAGGCGCTGGAACATGCGCAGGGCGCTGTCCGTGAAGCGCCGCCACTGCGAGGGCAGCCCCGCCAGCCGCCCCTTCTGCCACCGCACAAACTCCTCGAAGAAGGCGTCGGACGCCACCGCCGCCTCCCAAGGGAAGTTCCCGGTGAGGACGCAGAAGATGAGCACCCCGAAAGCCCAGACGTCGATGCTGGTGTCCACGGCGAAGCCCTCGGCCCGGCCGGCCTGGCACACCTCGGGCGCCGTGTAGGGGATGGTGCCGCTGATGCGCTTGACCCGGCAGCCCACCTTGCGGGTCATGCCGAAGTCGGCCAGTTTGACGCGGCGGCAGTCGCGGTCGAAGAGCAGCACGTTCTCCGGTTTGATGTCCCGGTGCACCAGGCTCTTGCTGTGCATGTAGTCGAGGGCCAGGCCCAGCTGCTGCACACAGCGCTTCACCAGCTCCTCGGGGAGCCCCACCTGCGGGGGGGACACAGTGTCAGCCACCTGCCACCGAGCCCGCTGGGGTCCCACCCAGCCCGGGCACCCACACCTCTGTGGCCCAGTGGTCATGGGTGCTTTTATCTGGGTGCTCTGAGGCAGGGGATGGTGGTGGGTCCTGGGCCACCCAAGGGATGGGTGGTGGGTCTCAGGCTCCTCATAGGCTGGTTTGGATTGGAAGGGACCTTAAGGATCATCCAGTTCCAACCCCTGCCCTGGGGGTCACCTTCCACGGGGCAAGGGCACCTTCCACTACCCCAGGCTGCTCCAAGCCCCGCCCAACCTGGCCTTGGACACTTCCAGGAATGGGACAGCCACAACTTCCCCAGGGAAAAGGTGATGGTCTCAGGCAATCCTAGGGATAAGTGATGGATCTTAGGCCACCCAGGGGATGGGTGGTGGGTCCCACACCTGTTTGTAGGTGCTTGTGGTCAAGCCCAGCCCAGATGGGGGTGCCCAGTCCCCACACCTGCACCCCCTCCCACATGGGCACAAAGCACAGGGACAGCCTTGCCCAGCACCCCCTGAGCCCCCACATCCCAGAAAAGCTCCCACGGGAGGTGCCGGGGATCCCACCTGAGGCGGGATGATGTCAAAGAGGTCCCCACCGGGGGCATACTCCTGAGCGAAGACGTAGCAGTCCTCGGTCTCGAAGACCACGTCGAAGACCTTGATGATGAAGGGGCTGGAGGAGAGCGTGTTGGTGATGCTGAATTCCCGCAGGAAGTTTTTCAGCTTCGTCTTGCTCTTGTTGACGAATTTCAGGGCCATCTTGGTGCCTGCAGAGGGCAGGGGACAGGAGTGAGCCCGTGGCTTGGACACACCAGGCACCCCGCTCCTGGCACACGCCCCGCTCCCCTCACCTGTGCTTTTGTGGGACACCAGGTCCACCTTGCCGTAGGTGCCCTTGCCGAGCTCGCGGATGAGGTCATAGTGCTTGGTGATGTCGGTGCCCGAGAGGGTGCGGATGGCCAGGGACTGCATGTCCTCGGTGATGAGGGGCACCCCGCAGCAGCCCAGCTTGCGCGCCGGCTCCTGCTCAATCGAGCCCGCACTCATGGTTGCGCTGCAAGGCAGAGGTGGCACGGCTTCTGTGGGGGCTGCAGAGCCATCGTGTCCCATCCCATCCCATCCCATCCCATCCCGTCCCGTCCCGTCCCGTCCCGTCCCGTCCCGTCCCATCCCATCCCATCCCATCCCATCCCATCCCATCCTGTCCCTTCCCCAGGGCTGCAGCCACGGCTCCTTGCAAAGGGGGATTGGGCTGCCAGGGTGGTGCTGAGCAGCCCTCACTGGGTGCCACCCCTCTGTCCCCAGGGGCCACCAACCCGATGGCTCTGGGGGGGATGCTCCAGCCTCTGCGGGGGCTGCAGCTGTGTGGATGTTTGGGGGCAAAAGGAGGGCTCCGGGCATGGCAGAGACGTGGACAGGAAGACAGGGACATGGACACACACGAGGGCACACAGGGACACACACAGGGACACACAGGGACACATTTACTTGGGCCTGCTGTGTTCACAGCCACCGTGCAGGACAGGAGCTAAGGCCCTTTGGGGCTCCCCTCTGCTGCTGTGGTGCCCAGTGGGGACCCCAAGAGCCAGCCCTGTCCGCTCCACTACCGACCCCCCTCCAGAGCTGAGGCTCACACAGGACAGTGACGCTCCAGAGTGGAACCAGGGCCATGCCACGAGCACCAAGTGGGACACAACGGCTCTGCAGCAAATCCCTGCTTCGTATCTCTCCAACTATCCACCAGCACCAGCTCCTGGCCTTCCCCGGCCAAGGTGCCACACACTCTGGTGTGGAGGATCCCAGACTGCTTTGGGGTTGGAAGGGACCTTAAAGCCAATCTTGTTCCACCATAGGCAGCGACACCTTCCACTATCCCAGGTTGCTCCAAGCCCTGCCCAACCTGGCCTTGGACACTTCCAGGGATCCAGGGGCAGCCACAGCTTCTCTGGGCACCCTGTGCCAGGGCCTCACCACCCTCACGAGGAAGAATTCCTTCCCAATATCCCACCTAACCCTGCCCTCTGGCAGTGGGAAGCCATTCCTCCCTTGTCCTCTCGTTCCAGGCCCTTGTCCAAAGTCCCTCTCCAGCTCTCCTGAAGCCCCTTGGGGCACTGAAATGGGCTTTAAGTTCTCCCCTGAGTCTTCTCTTTTCCAGGCTGAACAATCCAAATTCTCTCAGCTTTTCCTCATAGCAGAGGCGTTCCATCCCAATAATCATCATTGTGGCCTCCTCTGGACTTGCTCCAACACACCCATGCCTTTCCTGTGCTGAGGACCAACAGCTGGATGCAGCATTCCTGGTGGGATCTCACCAAAGCAGAGCAGAGGCCAGCCCAGCCAGCAGCACATGGACAACAGCACCAACATTCCTCACTCCCGACAAACCAGGGATGGTTTTCTCCTCATTCTGACCATTCCCACAAGAAGGTCCAAGCTCGGAGTCACCCACCACACCTCCACAGCAGTGAAACCACCCCAGCATCTCCTCTGATGTCTTCAGGGCATTGCCTCGCCCTCTACCACCCTGCGGGCACAAACCCCTGCAGCCAGGGACGTGGGGTGGCTGCAGGTGGGTGAGGATGGACAGAGAGAGCCAAGGTGGTACCCATGGGCTGAGCCCCACGCAGGGGCTGTGACAGACACCCCAAGTGGTGCCAGACACCCCACAAAGCACCTGCAGCACCCCACAGTCAGGATCACACACAGGGATCCTCCCAGCCCCTTCCCAACAAGGCTGAGTCGGATCTCCAACTTCTCCCTGCTTCCTTCCTTCCTTCCCCCCACCGTGCTGCCTGTCATCCCAAACCAAAGCTCAGCTTCTTCACTTATTATAGTTATATTTTTTTTTCCCTGGGAAGTTGGGGAAAAAATAGAAAAGGAACTTCAACATCATGATGTTCCAAAAATGTAACAGTTTGACTCATAAGATCTCCGAAGCAGCTCATCTCCATAGTGTTTCATTGGCCCCCTGGCAGAGGAGCACCATCTCAGCGTCTGGGTGCTGGAGGTGGAGGTGGATCAGCAGCAGCTCGCTGGAGGGAGGACTGAGAACAGCCCCCAGCATCCTGCACAAAGAACTCCGGCTACGCTTGGGTTTACGATTGCTCTCATCAACGTCCCTTAATTAAACGGTGTTGAAATGCAATTATTCAAGTTGGGAAGGTTGGGTTTGAGGAAAAACCCTGCTGGTTGGATGGGAGAGAGGAGAGGGAGGACTGGCAGCTTGTGGAAGTGCTCTCCAAGTCAAGGGCTGTCTGTTTGCTTTTCCCCTTGGCTCAGCCCGTTGGGGTTTCCAGGTGTCTCCTTCCCAACCAGCAACCGAGGAACATCCATGGGAAGCAGGGATCCCGCCAAGTCAGGTCCCGTGCTGCGGCGTGGGCTGGCACAGCTGGCACCGGGATACGCTGCCAGGGATTGGGATGTGCCGGGATCCTGCCGCAGTGCCGCCGGCACGGCCAGCTCCGAACAACAACCCCCACTTCGTCAGGGCTAACGGGAACACGGAGCCATCACCGATCCCGGGAGAAGCCAAACAGCGGCGGTGACCAAAATACTGACGTGTCAAGGCCAAGGAAAGCGTAAACGCAGAAGTTTTCATTAAAAATTGAAAGGCTTTTGAAAACATGTTGGGTTTGATGTGAGCAGCGAAGCGGGGCGGCAGCGGGAGGCAGCCAGAGCTCGGTTCCAGCTCTGTGCACTCCCAGGGACAGCAGGGATGCGGGAACAGCGGGACACGGAGGGATGGCAGTGCCAGCGCGGCAGGAGATGCCACCAGCTTGGCACGGCCAGGGTTGAGGTCCCACATCCTTCTGCAGCCGGGCCAGTCACACCGAGCATCACCTGTGCAGCCACGCGCCAGATCGGGTCACTCCAGAGGCAAAACGGGGCCTTTTCCCGGCACCCCAGCTCCTCTCCCACCCCAAACCCCTGGAAGGGAGGAGTCAGCACCACGCCCGAAGGAAGCCAAACCTACCCTCTCCAGCTCAGTTGTTTCAGGTGTTCCTGAAGGAGCTTTCCCAAGCAGGGAGGAAGGATGCGCATCCCGGCTGAGTCCTGGCAAAGCCCCCCCATGGCTCAAGATCCCGGGAATGACAAAGAGGCAGCGAAGCTGCTGACACGTGGCCCCGGGACCTGCCGCTCACCACAGGCGGTTCCTGCCGTCATCTCCGCATCCTGAGCCATTTCTCCTACTATTCAGACTAAAATTGTTCTGTGTTTAAGCTTCAGAACCGTTTATCTCATTGAGTGAGGAGGATAATCCACCCACCTCTTCCTTGCTCCCTGGCAGGTATTTATAGGCAGCCGCTCGTCTCCCGTCGGCAGCTGCCGCTCCTCTTCACAAACCTCCCGGCTCCATCCCCAGCACGGTGGAGCAGATCCCGGAAGGACATTATCCCGTATCCAGAGCCCAGCATCCTGCCAGGAGCCGAGGCTGGCACCGACAATCCTGCCCCAGCGCTGTTCCCTGCCGGGGATGCTTTGCCTTGCTCTGGATCCCGCTCCACATCCCGCTCCGCCGCGCGCCCAGCCCTGGGCACATCGGCTCTGCCGATAACTAATTGCAAACTCATTAAGAGCTCATTGAGAGGAGCAGAGGCCGCCCGGGAGAGTCGCCCCAGGCTCCCGCAGAGGAGGCTGCTGGAGCGGCGGCTGCTTGGAAATTAAGAGGGAAAGGGGGAAAAAATCCCTTTGGCCACATCAGAGACTGACAGAAAAACAACCCAGTTATTGAGGGAGGTTACAGGAAAAGGGTTTGGGCTGAGCCTGATGCAGGGTTGAGCACCAGGGGCTGGGACTCGCACCGTGGGCTGCTCTGGGGCAAGGAATTGGGAAGAGGAAGGGAAAATCTATGCAGGGCGGGGGTTCTGCAAGACCCAGATTCCTCTTTAAAGAGGGGAGAAATGTGAAATGCAGCAGTGGGATGGGCACAGGCCCGCGCTGCTCTGTCCCTGCACTTGGCAGAGCTTTGATTTTCCCTTTTCCCATCCCCAAACCCTCAGTTATGAGCAGGTAACACCGGCTCCCACCCAAGCTCAGCAGGCTGGAGGCCAGAGCATCCATCAGGAGGGAGCTCCTTCCCTCCACACCTCAACCGGCTTCCAAACCTGCCCCGTTTCCCCTAAACAACGCACTGAGCCAGCAAAGTCACGCCCTGGGCCCTGCCAGAGCCATCCCCTCTCCCAGTTCTCCATGTGCTGGCACCACCCTGGTGACACTGGGACCAGGGGCCCCACGCTGAGCCGCTGCCTCCCAGCGCCCCACTCCATTTCCAGCCCCTGCCACCTCTATTCCTTCCTGACCCCGTTCCAGGGACATCCTCTCCTCTCTTCCATGCCGCTGGGACCCGCACACCAGATATTAGCTGTGCTTCCCGGGGGCTGTGGCACGCTGGAGCCCAGGGAGGGCTCGCAAAGGCACCTTGGCCTAACGAGGACAACGTGGCTGTGCAGGCAGGACAGGAATCTGGCCGGGGCTTGGAGCCACCGGTACCCACCATGGCCAGGCAGCCTCCAGCCAGGCCGGCCGCCACCTCCCACCTCACCCAAAGCAGCAAAACAGGCGTAGGGAAAGGGTTCCTGCACCCGTGTGCCACCCCAGGGCCATCCAAAGCCACTCAGGACAAGCCGAGTGTGTCTGGGAGGTGGCTGGTCACGCACGGCACAAGGACATGGGCTGCTGGCAGTGGTTTGGGGACAGCCCCTCTGCCAGCATCCCGCAGCCCAGGAGCAGCAGACACCCCAAAGAGGCCACGGATGGGGCACGTCTCCATATCCAGCTGGCTCCATAGCAGCGGGACAGCGCCGGGAAACGCTGGAGCACCACGGACACCACCGGAACCAGCACCAAACCTCCAGCAAAGCACCTGCAGCAACTGGGACTCCCAAGCGCCCCCAGCTTAGGACTGAATTGGCACTGAATTCCAAGTTATCCAGCAATTCTCATACCAGCTCCTTGCCTAGACCAGAGCAGCCTGCTCGGCAGCAGGATTGTCTTCGGCAAAGCCAATGAACGCCCAGCCAGGCACGGGCTCCCAGTCGGCAGGAGCTGCTCTCCCAGTGCAGATGTTCCAGCTGCAGGGCAGGGTCAGGCTGGGTCACACCCTTCCATGGTGTCCCCCGCTGCAGGAACCATCTCCCATCCTGGCCAGCAGCGTGTTACAAGATTCCTCAGCCTTTGGTCCCAGGATTCAGGTTTCACAGACAAATTTGGGAAGAGCAAACAAAGCAGTGCCAGGACTCTCTCCTCCGACAGCTCCCCCGGGAGCCACCACTCCTCCTTCCTGCCACCGTTCCCTGTGCCCTCTGCACTGCTCTGCCGGAGCTGCCAGCAGGATTTTCCCTGCCCTCATCCACACCGGGCTGTCTCTGTCCATTGGCCCCAATGACAGGAGCTTGGCTGCCTTTCAGTGCTTCGGCCTCCCGGGGATTTTGCTGCCGAGCAGGATGGCTTCGTTAGGACCTCAGCTGCTCCAGCCTGCAGCTCCTCCCGCCTTTGCCGCCAGCACCGGGGATTTATGATTACTTCATTGTTTGATTGGTTTCATCAGCCTGTCATCATCTCCCTCCCAAAACTCTTCCGCCAGCGCCGGCAGCACCGCACGGTTGGGATCTGCAAAGACAAACGCCCCGAGCGGCACCTGCCCGACCCCACGGCAGGGCCAGCCGGCCCTCGGCCCCGCTCGCTCCTGGCGACAACAGGGACACGTCCCTCTGCCACAAAACCCAGCCCCGACACCACTCCGAGGGGCTTTATGTGTCCCGTGCAGCCGGCTGGGATGCTCCCCGGAAGGAGGGTGCTCCCACCACTGCCGTGCTCTCCTCCCGCAGCACCCCGGGCAGGGCGCAGTGACACGGTGACACTGGGCAGGTCGGGGGCTTGGCACGCCGACACCCAGCTCCGACCTTTGCTTCCCCGTGGGCAGCACCCCGATGCCGGGTGCCGGACAGAGGGGTGCCGAGGCCGGGCCGCCCTGTCCCCAGTCCCCGAGCTGTGCTGGGGCTCCCGGCTGGCGTCGCCCGCCCGCGGCCACGGCGGCAGCGAGGCCGGACCGGGAGGAAAGTGGGTCACGCTCCCCCTTCCCCGCTGCAGCCCGGGAGACGCCGGGGTGGGAGGGAGGCCGGCCCCGCGCCCGCGGCCAGGGGACAGCAGGGGACAGCAGCGGAGGTGAAAGGGGAGGCAGGGGAGGTGATGAGGGGACACAAGGAGACAGGAGAGGACGTGATGAAGGGACACGAGGGGAGACAAGGCGAGATGACGAGAGGAGATGACACGGGGAGATGACGAGGGGACAAGAGAGGACACGATGAGGAGAGACAATGAGGGGAAGCGAGGGGACATGATGGACGGGGCATGAGGGGAGATGACAAGAGGACATGAGGGGAGGTAACAGGGAAGACAGGAAGCTGGTGAAGGAAGACAAGGGGAGGTGAGGGAGCATGAGGGAAAACAAGGGGAGATGCGATGGGGAGGTGATGAGGGGACACGGGGGGACACAATGAGGGGACACGAGGGGACACGGCCTGAGCTGCCCCCGAGGCCGCCTGTCCCTGCTCTCCCCTGTTCCCAGCAGCCTTCCAGCTCTGCGCACCCTTCCGGACACCCCTAAACCCGCCGGGAGCCCCCGGGGACCAGCCCCGCGGCCCCAGCTCCGCTCGGTGTCACTCACGCCCCTCCGTCCCCGTCCCTCCCTCTCGCCCCCCCGCCGTACCGGGGCCGCCCGGGGCGCAGGTGCCACTGGCCGCAGGAGGGACCTGGGGCGGGGGGCGACCGATCCCAGGGGCAGCGCGGTGCCCACCCCGCTCCATTCATCCCGGGGTGCCGGTTGTACCGGGATGGGGGTTTTGTCCCCTCCCCGCGCCGTGCGGGCAAACAAAGGGCGGCCTCGGTACCGGGCGGGCAGCGCCCCTCGCACCCCCGTCCTCGCACCCCCATCCCCGTAGCCTCATCCCCGCACCCCCGTGCCCGCACCCCGTCCCCGCACCGCCGCCTTACCGGAGGGGCGAGCCGCCGCCGCGCCCCGTCCCCGGCGGGAGAGGAG
>VWPU01014166.1:0-75146 GCA_013398955.1 Callaeas wilsoni | reverse complement strand
CCCGCCCCACCCCCAGCACCCATGAGTGCTCCCGCACCTCTACAGCCCGGAGTCAGCGCCCAGCGAAGCTCAGCCTGCTAATTAGGATGTCCGGGGGTAACTAGCAACCCCCGGTGTTAATTAGGGGTGCCGATGTTAATTAGGAGTGCTGGGAAAGGGGGTTGGGGGTAATCTCCAGTTTTGTAGGGAGCCCTGGCTGCAGATAAACTATTTTTTAAAAAAAGCTTAAAAAGCAGCAAAAAAGGGGTTAAACTTCGCAGGGAGAAAAAAAAAAAAGAATAAAGTAGGGAGGAGAACAACCCAGTTTGGGGGTGTTCGCAAACAGCCCCACAAAAGTGGGCTCAGCTGAGTGGGGGATGCCCCACTCCCCTTTGCAGAGGGAAACACAGTGCAAACCCCCGCGGGTCTGGGTCAAGAGTTGATTTGGGGAGCAGCGGGGGGGTTGAGGGGGCACCCACTTTGGGGTTCCCACCTGGTGAACCCACTGGCTACAAATAAAACGCGACAGGGGAGGCCCGAGTGGGGCACCCAGGGGTGCTCAGGGGTACAGTGGGGGTCCGTGGGGGTGCATGGGGCGTGTTAGGGGGATCCCTTGGGATGCAACGGGGGATCCCTTAAGGGTCCAATGAGAGTCTCTCGGGGGTACAAAGGGGGTCCCATGGGGATGCCGGGGGGTCCCATGGGATGCAATGGGGGGGTCCTATGGGGTTACAAAGAGCATCCCATGGGAGATGCATCACGCAGCGCCTCGCTTCGGCCAAGCGCCCCCCACTCAACATCCCAGATTTGGGAGTGTCTCTGGGCCCCCCCACTCACCATGGCTGTCACCCCACTCCCGCTGGCCCCGGCCCCGATGGGGCGAGCGCCCGCTGAGCCCCGGCACCGCTCGTGACGCCGCTGCGGCCTAGCGAGGATGGCGAGGGTGACGAGCAAAGGATGTACCTGGGATGGGAAACCAATGGGGCCGCGGAGGGACGGGCTTCCCGCGCGCCTCCTTTAACTCTTTCGGGGGGCCCCAAGCTCCATTTGGGGGGGTCCCCACGTGCCCCGGCGCTGCTGGCAGCATCCCCCCGAGGAAGCCCTGGCTCGCTGGCCGGCGGGGGATGTGACGTCTCCATGCGAGCGTGCAAGGCGCGGTCCCGGCGGCGGGCGCTTGTGCAAGCGCGAAAGCACGTGGGGCTGCAGGGCCGCGGAGGGAGCGCACGGGGCTCCGAGCGTGCGGCCGTGCGAGCAAACACAAGAGTGTGTGAGCGAGCGAGCGGTGCCACCAACAGCCCAGCGCGCGCTTGTGCGACGGGCACACGTGCGGTTGTGCAAAAGTGTGCGCAGGCGGCCGTGCGAGAGCGCGGGCGTGTGCCGCTTGCTCACACGCACACGCTCGGGCACGCCTGCGGTTGCGCGCGTGTGCAAGTGTGCCAGGGTGAGCTTTCCCACACCAAAGAGCACCGACGGCTGCACTGCCGTGGTGACAGGGATGGGAACGCGCGCTGCCACCTCCTCCCCGCGGTGCCTCCACCCCCTGCGCTGGACCGACGACCTGAGCACTGACATACTCATCACACCCACGGGGCTGCAAATCGCTTTGCTGCACTGCGAAAGTGCTGAGGGGGTACAAAGGGGTGAAGAGAGGGTGGAAGGGGGAAAGGGCTCCGGAAGGATTTGGAGGGTCCGCAAGGGGCCGTGCCCATCCCCCTGGCATCGGGGCGGTGTTGGGGCTCACTTGGTTGCACCCCGAGGCTCCGGGGAGCGGATTTTTCGGCCGAGACCGCCACCTTCTGGGAAGCCACGGGCGGCTCCGCAAGTCACGGAGCCCCCCCGACCCCCGCCATGGGGAAATCGAGGCAGGGCTGGGAGTCACGTCCCCGTTCTTGTCACCACGCCGTGTTTATTGTAGGACCTACAGTAACGCCGCGGGATCCCAGCAGGGGTCTCTCGTGGGCTGTTGCAGGAGCCCGTGTGGGGAAACTGAGGCAGTGAGACCCCACTCATCTCCATCACCCCCACCCCAACTCCTCGCTGGTGCCGCTAGCACCGTTTGGGTGAAAATAATGCAAAATCCGGCAAAACGCATATCTACCCCATCAAGAGGCACCCCAAACTCCCACGTGGGAAGCGGGGGAGGGTTGCTCAGCACTTACAGCCAGGCTTGGTGCACCCCAGTCCTCCCAGTCCTCCCAGTATAACCCGGCAGAGGGCACCAGTAAGCCCAGTTTGTGGCCTTTTTCTCCCCCGCCCCCCCTTGCTGGCAGCAGGGGGAGGGTGGAGGAAGGGGAGGAGGAGGAGGAGGCGAAGGCCGGGTGCGGGGGGATTTAAGGGCTCGCGATCCCCCCGGCCCGGCCTCCTCCTGCCGCCCAGAGGGACGTGGGTGTCGGGACCCAAGTTTGTGCGGGTACGTGTGTGACAGCCCCCATCCCCGGTAAGGACCCCTCTGGGGCCACCGCTGCCATCCCGGGGGAGGGGAGGGTCTCCGGGCAGCGAGGGGTGAGGGGGCGTGCAGCGAAGAGGAGGTGCCATGGGGGCGTGGGGGTGATGGGCACAGGAGAGTGCCATGGGGACTTGGAGGTGCCACGGGAGTGTGGCGGGGACGTGGGTGTGCAACAGAGACACGGGCATGTGGTGGGGACACGGGGGTGTCATGGGGACATAGACATGTGATGAGGACGTGGATGTGCAACAGGGACACAGATATGGTAGGGACACAGACATGCAACAGGGACCTGAGTGTGCAGCAGGGACATAGACATGCAGTACGGACATGGGTGTGCAACAGGGACATGAGCATGCAATGGGGCCACGAGGACACACACATGGCATGGGGACACAGACATGCAGCAAGGACATGGATGTGTGATGGGACACGGTCATGTGGTGGGGACATGAGTGCGCAACAGGGACAGATATGCAACAGGGATACAGGTGTGTGATGGGGATGGGGACATAATGGGAACATAGGCTGAGGATGGGGACATGGGGGTACATTGGGGACATGGGCACACACAGTGACATGGTGGGGACACGGGTGTGTGATGTGGTTGCAGACGTGCAGTGGAGACATGCACATAGGATGGAAACACAGACATGACAGGGACACATGACGGGGACGCACGAGAGGTACACAAACACATGATGGGGACACGGGCATGGAAGGAGAACACACATGTGATGGGAACATGGTCGTGTGATGAGGACATGGACACAGGTTGGGGACATGGCCTTGTGATGGGGACCGCACTGTGCCACGGGGCCGTGCCGCCTTCCCCCAGCTCGGGTTGGTGACAGTGAGGTGACGCCTCATGGGACTGATGGCCAGGGGAGGGGGGGGGGGAGGAGGAGGGGGGAGGGGGAGTTAAGTTGGCAAGTCCCCAGGGGGTCACATCGGTGACTGTGCAGGGAGGGGACATTTCTTTCTGTTCTTGCTTGGCTGACCCCGGGGCAAAGGTCTCGGTGGGGAAACTGAGGCACGAGTGGGTGTCACCCACCCCGCAGCTCTCTTCTGGCAGCATCCGCTCAGCGCTGCAAGATGAAGGCTCTGCTCATCCTCCTCCTCCTCTCCCAGCTCTGCTCGGCATCGCTGGTCCCGGGTAGGTGAGGTTTGGGGGGGCAGCACCCCGAAAGTGGGTGCTATTGGGTGCTATAAGGCCGGTTCCCCTGCAGAGAGGGAGAAGGACCCCGAGTACTGGCGGCGGCAGGCGCAGGAGACCCTGCGGAACGCGCTGCGGCTCCAGCGCCTCAACCAGAACGTTGCCAAGAACCTCATCCTCTTCCTGGGAGATGGTGAGATGGGAGGGGAGCACCCACCCCGGGGCGGGGGCAGTGGGGCTGGGGGACACGGGGGGGTGATGAAGTGGGTGCAATAAAGTGGGTGTTGTGATACATTTGGGCTTCAACACATTAGGTGTTGTGGAAAAATAGGCGCTGGGGTGAGTCATGTTCTGGGATAAACTGGCTGCTGGGATAAACTGGGGTTCCAGTAAGTTGAGTGCTGGGGTAAACAGGGTGCTGCAATGAGTTTGATTTGCAAAGTGTTAGGTGCTGCAGTGAATTGGGTTTGCAATAAGCTGGGTTCTGGGGTAAACTAGGTTTGCAAAAGTTCTGTGCTGGGGTAAATTGGGTGCTGCAGTGAACTGGATTTACAAAAAAATGGGTGCTATGGTAAATCGAGTTTACAATAAACTGGATGCTGGATAAACTGGATTTGCAAAAAATTCTGGTTGCTGCAATCAGTTTGGTTTGCATTACATTGAGTGCTGGGGTAAACTGGGTGCTGGTATGAACTGGGTTTAGAGTAAGTTGAGTGCTGCAATAAATTTGGTTTGCAATGAAATTGGGTGCCGGGGCAAACTGGGTTGCAATAAATTGGGTGCTGGCATAAACTGGGTGCTGCAATGAACTGGGATCGCAGTAAACTGCGTGCAGGGATAAACTGGATTGGCAAAGAATTGTGTGCTCAGGTAAATTGGTTTTGCCATAATTTGACTGCTGGGATAAACTGGGATTGCAATAAAGTGGGTGCTGGGATCAATTTGGTTTGCAAAAAAATTGAGTGCTGGGATAAACTGGGTGCTGGAATGAATTGGATTTGCAAGAAGTTGGGTGTTGCAATAAACTGGGTTCTGCGATAAACTGGCTTTGCAATGAAAGTGGCTGCTGGGATAAACTGGGAGCTAGGATAAACTGGCTGCACAATAAACTGGGCTTGCGAAAAGTTGGTTGCTACGATAAACTGAGTGATGGGATAAACTGGATGATGGGCTAAACTGGGTCTGCAGTAACCTGGGATGAGCGGGGTTTGCATGGAGCGCGTTGTGCTGCCCGGTGCCGCCGGGCTGTCCGTGCGGGGCTGACAGTGTCCCGCAGGAATGGGCGTCTCCACGGTCACGGCCGCCCGCATCCTCAAAGGGCAGCTGCAGTACGGGCAGGGCGAGGAAAGCCTGCTGGAGATGGACAAGTTCCCGTTCGTGGCCCTGGCCAAGGTGAGCCCCCCGGAGCGCCCACGGGGACACGACAGCCACCACAAGGTCATGGGCAGGCGGCATCGACCGAGCCGAAATTAGGTCAGGGGCAGGCGAAGGGAGCTGGCTCCGGTGCCCGCTGGCCGTGCCAGGGGCCGGCCGTGGGAACGGGGAGGTGGGGGGCAGGAGGAGCCCGCTGGCTGCGGGATGCCACGGGACCCCCCTGCTTCTCCTGGCGTCGTTTTGCTGAACAAAACGTTTTAAAATAGTAATTAAATTGGAAGTCAGCAGCCACCTCTGTTCACTCCGTGGGGATGCCCATGGAAGTGACTTCTCTCTCCCTGCTAAAAGATGGACTGAAAAAAGGCTAAAAGCAGCAAAATGCAGTGAGGGGGGGATTTGCCACCATGGCGGAGGGAGTAGGGGGTAAAATGGGGGGCAAAGGGCAAAAGAGAGGGGACACAGGTGGGATGGGGCTCTGGTACAGCCAAATAGCACAGGGAGGGAAGCCCCAGGGTGAGGATGATGGTGTTGTCAGTGGTGCTGGTGGTGGTGGAGACAATGATGGTGGTGATAACTATGGTGGTTTATCCATCTCCCATCTTCCAGACCTACAACACCAATGCCCAGGTGCCTGACAGCGCAGGCACAGCCACCGCCTACCTCTGCGGTGTCAAAGCCAATGAGGGGACGCTGGGGGTCAGCGCTGGTGTCACCCGGGACCGCTGCAACACCACCAAGGGCCAGGAGGTGACCTCCATCCTCCGCTGGGCCAAGGATGCTGGTGAGGGGCTGAGGGACACCTGGGCAGGAGGTCAGGTGGGGGTTTTGGGGGTGTTCTCACCATTGTCCCCTGAACTGGTGGTGCAGGCAAGGCCGTGGGCATCGTCACCACCACGCGTGTGACCCACGCCACGCCCAGCGCTGCCTACGCCCACTCTGCCAACCGCGACTGGTACTCGGATGGAGAGATGCCCCCGGATGCCCTGGAGGGTGGCTGCAAGGACATCGCCCGGCAGCTGGTGGAGAACATCCCTGAGATCGAGGTAGGGATGAGGACACCAGAAATGTGCCCTAGAGCCAGTGGGGATGGGACCAGGACAGCCTGGGGTAGGGGTTGGAGCCACTCAAGGATGGGGACAGAGCCGTGGATAGATGTGTGACCAGGACCACCAACGGTTGAAGAGCCAGGACTCCCAGGAGGTGCTGGGCTGGAACCACCAGTGGTTGAACAGCCAGGACTCTCAGGAGATGCTGGGCTGGAACCAGCAGTGGTTGAACAGCCAGGACTCTCAGGAGATGCTGGGCTGGAACCAGCAGTGGTTGAACAGCCAGGACTCTCAGGAGATGCTGGGCTGGAACCACCAAGGGATGCAGGGTCAGGACTGTGAGTGGGTACAAGACGAGGACCACCCATGCAAATGGGAGGCTGAGACCACCAATGGATGCAGAGTTGGGACCTCTATGTGATGGTGGACTGGGACCACCCATGGGTGCAGATCCAGGACCCTCAGCAGATCTGGGACCAGGACCACCCAATGGTGCTGAGTCAGAGCCCCCAGCAGATCAGGACCACCCATGGGTAAGGAGTTGGGACCCTCATCAGATATGGGAGCAGGACCACCCTGGGTGGGGTACCAGCACCTTCAGGTGGACATGGAACCAGGACACTCAAACATAGATCTGGGACCACAAGCACCTGTAGGACGAAGCCCCAGACCCACAAATCCATCTTAGCCTTCTCCCTTCCCATACTTCCCAGACCCAAAACTCTTCTGCTCCTTGCTCTGGATTTATGGAGAAATTCAGCACTGTAAATAAATCTTCTTCTGTCCTTCAAAATAGCCCCAAAGCAAAACATCCCAGCCTGTTATTTAGCCTCTTTAATAGCCTCTTTTGCTGTTTTTTTTCCCTTTAATATAATTTTAACTGTGTCCCAGGCTGGAAATAATTATACAGTGGGGAAAAGACTTTTTTTTCCCTTTTTTTTGTTAATAATTTTGGCGTTGGTGTTTTGCAGCTTTATAATTCACCTTCTACATGGAGAAAGGGGGAAAAAATACAAAAAAACCATAAAATCTCTGCTAGGTTATAAATAACAGAGGCCAAATAAATCAGGCTCCAAAGCAAACAGGGAGAGCCGCAGGATGGGGCTCCATCCCAGCGGGTTCATGTGGGGATCCCGATGTGGAGCATCCTTCCCACAGATGGGGGAAAAAAAACATTCAAAAAGCCAAATCCCTGCTGGAAATGCTTATTTTTGTCCTGGGTTTTAATTAATAGGAAGAGATTCAGGGTTATTTTGAGCGAGGTGAAATTCCTTGGGTGTTTTTGCCCACAACGCCAGGGCTTTCCTGGACATCCCGCTCCACCCCTTTGGGGTCTTCCCCCGTTAAAGCCTAGCTGGAGGGGGAAATTTAAAATAATTAAAAATTGTTTAAAACTACATTTCCTCTCCTCCTTTGCAGGTGATCCTGGGTGGGGGGCGGAAATATATGTACCCCAAAAATGTCAGCGATGTGGAATATCCTCAGGAGGAGAAGCATCGGGGCACCCGCCTGGATGGCAGGAACCTCGTCCAGGCGTGGCAGGAGGCCAAGCCCCCCGGCAAGGTGACAGGGACTCTTGGGGGTGTGGGGGTACACACACATCATCCCACTGTAACCCTACAGAGCCATTCCTGGGGCACGGAATATTACGGGGAGTGGCTGCAAGGATGGCAGAGGTGATGGAGAGGTGACAATGCCTGTCCCCTGTCCCCAGGTTGCTGAGTACGTGTGGCACCGGCGAGGGCTGCTGGCGCTCAACCTCAGCCGCGTCGATTTCCTGCTGGGTGAGTCCCTGCACCCAAGGGTGCCCTGGCATCTGCTGGGTGCTTTAGGGGGCCCCTGGCCTGTCCTGGGGTTCTGGGGCAGCTGCAGTGGCCAGTTATCCTCCAAAGGGCGCTGCTGCCTTCAAGGGATGGTGGTACCCTGTCCTGAGGTGCTGGTAGCCCCCAGAGATGCTTCTATTCCCTTGGGGATGCTGGTACACTCACCCCCCTCCCCCCAAAGATCCTGTTACCTCCCTGGGTATGCTGGTACCCCAAGGAGATGCTGTTACACCCCCAGGGGTGGTGCTACTGAGATGCTGATACATCCCAAAGATGCTGCAATTTTCCTGGAAATGCTGGTGCCCCGCCCTGGGGATGCTGGTGTGCTCTCAAGGATGTGCTGCCCACAAAGGATGCTGCTACTCCCACCCTGGGACACATCTCCCTCCTAGGGGTGCAGTTCTTTTGTCAGCAGTGAGATTCCCACCTCATCTGGAATGTGGAATCCAGCCGGGCAGGAGGAAGGAAGGGCTGGGATTATCCCCCGGCTTCTATCTAATCTTCCTGGATCCGGTGGTGTGTGAAACACTTGAGTCAGCACGAGGAGTAGGATTTGGCCCCCCCCTTTCTCTTTTGGCGGGAAAAGGATGTCCCCAGCAGTGTCCCTGTCCCTAGGCCTCTTCGAGCCAGGGGACATGGTGTACGAGCTGGACAGGAACAACGAGACAGATCCATCCCTCAGCGAGATGGTGTCCGTGGCCATCAGGATGCTCCAGAAAAATCCCCGAGGGTTCTTCCTCCTGGTCGAAGGTGGGAGGTTCATGGGGGTGCAAAAACGGAGGATAAAAGGGGGCAATGAGGTGCAAAAAGGGTGAGATTTGATAAAAGAAGGATGCAAAAGGAGGATAAAAGGGGGTGAGGGAGATAGAAAAAGGGAAGGAAAAAAGGGGGTGATGGGGTGCAAAAGAGGGTGCAAAAAGGTGGGGAATTCGATAAAGGGGAGGTACAAAAAGTGAGTACTGGAAGGTGCAAAAGGATGATAAAGGGGGTGATGGAAGAACAAAAATGGGGATTAAGGGTGATGGTGCAAAAAAGGAGGATAATGAGGAGATGGGAGTACAAAAAAAGGGAATGACAGGGAGGAAGGATAAGGGGATGGTGGAGGATACACAAATGACAGATAAAGGGGATATGGCGGATTCAAAAAGAGGGGTAACGGGGCAACGATGGTGCAAAAAGGGAGGGATAAAAGGGGTGAAGGTGGAGTGCTAAAACGGATAAAGAGTAGGGGGATGAAAAGGAGGAATAAAGGGGCTGAGGGGGGTGCCAAAGGGAAGATGTGGGATGTAAAAAGGGGGGATAAATGGGGCAATGGGGGAATGCAGAAAAGGGAATAAGGGGGGGTGCAAGGCTGGGAAGAGGAGGGCAATGCCAAGCAGTGCCGGGTTCCGCAGGCGGCCGCATCGACCACGGGCACCACGAGGGGAAGGCGAAGCAGGCGCTGCACGAGGCGGTGGAGCTGGACAGGGCCATCGGGCTGGCCACGCGCCTCACGTCCACCCAGGACACGCTCAGCGTCGTCACCGCCGACCACTCGCACGTCTTCACCTTCGGCGGATACACCCCCCGCGGGAACCCCATCTTTGGTGAGCCCTGCCCGGCCATGGCACCGGGGACAGCTTGAGGACACCATGGGGGGATTCCATCCCGCTGACCGTGCCACACCGCCAGGTCTGGCCCCGATGCAGAGCGACGTGGACCGTAAACCCTTCACCTCCATCCTCTACGGCAACGGCCCCGGCTATAAAATCGTGGCGGGCGAGCGAGAAAACGTCTCTGCCGTGGATTTCGGTGAGTACGTTTTGGGGCAAAATCCCTTAAAATCATCCCAGCTTGGCTAAAATGAGCTGGGTTCTTAAACGATTCTCACTTTTGCTGTTTTCCCCCAGCACACGCCGACTACCAGGCGCAGTCGGCTGTGCCGCTGCGGCAGGAGACCCACGGTGGCGAGGACGTGGCTGTATTCGCCCGTGGGCCCATGGCCCACCTGCTGCACGGGGTCCACGAGCAGAACTACATCCCCCACGCCATGGCTTATGCCGCCTGTATCGGCTCCAACCGAGGCCACTGCAACGCTGCCGTCCGCCCTGCCACCCCGCTGCTCCTGCCCTTCCTCAGCTTCCTCCTCCTCCTCCTCTGCTAAAGTGCCTCTTGCAAATCACCGAGGGGGATTTATTTTTAATTCATCCCCCCTTTTTATTTTTTTGTGGACAGCAGTGCCCGGGAAGGAGGAGAGAGAAAACAGAGAGACTCAGCGGAGCAAAAGCAGCCGCCGGTGGTTTGGTGCTGGGAGCTGCCTCTGTAAATACATGGTTCCTTCCCTATAATTAGCAGCGTTCCCTGGCCTATCCCAAACCCACCGTGGGATTTGGGATGGCAGCCGGAGCATCGGCAGATAAAACCCCCTCATTGAGCGAAACGCGATGGGGCTGGGTCCCAAAATGCCTCTGCTGTCCCTTGGCTGAGGACTGACCCTGGTGCCCAACTCGTCACATGTGTGGGGAGTCAGAGACCACACGAAGATGGGAAAAAAAATTAACTCACTGGGTTAATTTGTCCCTAAACTTGGGTTTTGTTGTCTCCTCACTGATTTATTTTGTTTTAAAATTCTTCGGGTTAAAGTAATTTGCTGCCCCGGGAGGAATTTGGGAGGGGTTGGGGCTGGGATTGTGGAAGGGGGGTAAAGGCAGCAAAGCGGGCTGTAAGGGGTGGGACGCCCTGAGACACGCCCTCTTCACTAGGGTGAGGTAATTAGGGGGTAATTAGTAGGTGGGGTCACCAGGGGAAAGGGATTGTGCAGCTCGAAGGGTGCTGGGGGCATGAGGGTTGGGCAGGGAGAAGGACCCTGACTGTGCTTTGCACAGTGCTGAGAGCGGGCAAATGTCACTGTGCTTGTGCCAATGTCACCGTGCAAGCAGGTACAGTGCCTTGCACATGCAAATGTCACTGTGCCAGTGTCACCGTGCACTTGCAGACACTGCCTGAGCAAAGGGTGCCTTGAGTGTGCAAATGTCACTGTGCTTGTGCAAATGGCTCAGTGCACACGCAGATGTCACTGTGCTTGAATTCCCCTTTCCACCTGCAAAAGTCACTGTGCACTTCCCTACAGTGAAATTGTACAGGGCAAACACGTGCCAAAGTCACCGTGCTTGTGCAAATTTACCCCTTGCACGTGCAGATGTTCCTGCACACACGTGAAAGCCCCACGGGGGTCAGCAGTTCCTGTGCTTGTGCAAATGACTGGGCAAACACCACTGCACGTTCCCACGCAAATCCCACACATGAGCAGCCCCTTTGCAAGCCCCGGCTGCATCAGGCCCTTCTACCACCCCCCTGAGAACCCCAAAACTCCCCTGCCCCCCGCCAAATCCCCCAAGTCCCTCCAAAACCCCCTTAAACCCCCTCCCTCGTTTTTTTTTATTCATTCACCAGTTTTATAATTAAAAATCCAGTTCCTCATTAACCAGGATCCTTCAGAGCGGGTGCAGGCGGTGACCCCGGCAGGGCTGGATTTGGGGGGGCTCTGACCCTCCCTTTGCCCAGCGCCCTTTGCACCCCGGCATTGCCGGCGTCACCAGATCCCGACCACGGTCCAGCTGCTGGCGCTTCCCAGAACTCCGGCAGCCCTGAGCTATGTTTAACCACTCCCGGGGTGCCACGTGGTTTTTGGGGGTTCAGGGGGGTGGGAACCACTTTCCCTTAGCCGGGGGTTTGGCAGGACGCCGGTGGCCACTGGGGCCGTGACCAAATGCCGCTCCTGACGCCAGGCTGACCAGCAGAGCCAAAAGAGGGACTTTTTTTTGGGAAGGTGAGGGCATTGCCTGCCATATTTTGGGGTACTCCCAGCACCCCAAAAATAGGGACCATCAAAGAAAAGCTTTGCTCAGCCTGGCTGCTGTGAAACCCCAACATTCGGCTAAATGACCCCCAAAATGAGTGTTTTTACAGCCCCCACTGATGTTTGGGGTTTTGGGGACCCCCTAGATATTGGAAACCCCCCCAATGTAGCGATAAATAAACCTTTATTTTATACAGGACTCACGGGAAACACAAACACAGTTTGGGAGGGTGTGAAAAAATATTCCTCCCCCTCCCCCCAATTCCAGCCTCTGGCCCATTCTGGAACTTTTTTCCCTTAAAATAAAGGGGGGGAGGGGGAGCTTCACTTTGGGGTTACCCTGGGTTTGAGTCTCCTCTTTTTTTCGGGGAGGGCATGATGCTAGGGTTGGACCCACTCTTCATTTTGGGGCAACGGCAGAGGGGGGGCCCTTTGTGGTGCATCACCCCCAAGGGGTTTTTGGGGTGACAGAGATTGTCTGGAGGGGGACACATCCCAAGTTTTTTGGGGTGTCCTCCCAAATTCTGCGATGGCTTCAGCTCCTGGCACGGGGGTGGCACACAGAGGGGGCGAAGCAGTGACACCCCCATGGGTGGGGGTGATGACTATGAGCCCTGTGGGAGGGACATCAGTGGGGGCACCCCAATGTGGGCACCCTCATACTGGGGTGCACTGGTGGAGGGGTGGGGCACAGCCTCACCGGATTATGGGGGGGCTGCTCCAGCTGGATTTTGATCTCGGGGCAGAGGGGGTCAGGCAGTCGGCCGCCTGGGGGAAAGGGGGGGTCATGAGCACCCCGAGGGTTCCCCCAGCCCCACGGCGCCCCGAGCCGGGGGTTTCTGGGCTACCTGGGGGGGTCCCCGGGGGGTCATCCGGCCAGGGGGTGTCAGTGAAGGCGTCACGGTGGCTCCCCGAGGGCGAGCGGCTCTCCTGAGGGTGCAGAGGGGGTCAGACGGGTGCTGATCACCTCAGACTGCCCCCCCGGGCCCTCCCGGACCCCCCGCCCGGGCTCCCCGTACCCGTCCCGGCTCGCCGGGCTCCTCTGCGGCGCTGCCGAAGCTGCTGGCGCTGGAGGAGGAGCGGGAGAAATCCGGCGGCTCCGGCTTCTCGGCCCTGCCAGGGACAGTCCCCATGGCCAGGGACAGTCCCCAAGGCCACAACAGGCTGGCACCGCGCCTCGTGGCCACCACCATGGCCCGCTGCGATGCTGTGCTGGCCCCGGGACACCCTGTCCCCACACCACCTCGTCCAGGACACTGGATCCTCATGTCACCCTATCTCTGGCATGTCCCATCCCCATGCCACCCTGTCCCCACCTCATCCCATCCCTGGGAGGTCTCATCCCTGTGCCACCCTGTCCCCACCCCGTCCCATCCCTGAGAAGTCCCAGCCCCATGCAATCCTGTCCCCATGTCTCTTGTCATCACACCAACCTGCCCCCATGCCATGTGTCCCTGTGCTACCCACCTTCATGCCAACCTGTGTCCAAGCCACCCAAGTGCCATCCCACAGCCCCCTGCCACCTTGTCCCTGTGATATACAGACCCTGTGCCACTCAGCTCCTGGGTAAGCCTGTCCCTGTGACACCCTGTCCCTCTGGTGTCTTGTTCCCATGCTGCCCTGTGCCAGCCATCCTGGTGCCACCTTGTCCCAGTGTCATCCCATCCCTGTGCCACCCCACCCCACCCCAAGGTCACCCTGACCCATTGCATTCTTTGCAGTCCCATCCCTCCAGTCCCTGTGGGATCCTGATATCGCCCTGTCCCAGTGCCCATCCCTGTGCCACCCCGTCCTGGTGTCACCCCCGTCCTTGAGCTGCACCACCTCAGTGCTCTCCAGTGCCCATGTCACCCCATCCCAGTGCCCCCTTGTCTTTGCACCTCCCATTCCAGTGTCCTTCATTCACTATGTCCCTGTGTCACCCTGATGTCACCCCATCTCAGTGCCACTCCAACCCAGTGCCACCCCATTCTTGTGCTGCCCCATCCCAGTGTCCTCCAGTCCCCGTATCACCCTGTTATCACCCCGTCCCCACTTCACCTCGTCTTGGTGTCACCCCATACCGGTGCCACCCTGTCCCCTTGCCACACCATCCCAGTTGCCTTGCAGTCCCCATGTACTCCCACCCCAGCGCCACCCCATTCAAGCGCCCTCCTGTCCCCTATCCCGGTGCCAGCTGCGGGACCTGTCGGGCTTCCGGCGGCTCTCGGGGGAACTGTGTGTGGAGCTGGAGCCGTCGGGAGCTGCGGGGCCGTCCCTGCGGGGAGGCGACGGCAGTGAGGTGACAGCGACAGGTGACAGGGGGAGGGGACAGCGGTACCGGTACCGGCATCGCCGCTCACCTGCTGGCCGGCGCTTCCTGGATGCTTTCGATGCCGATGGCGCTGGAGCGGCGGGAGCCGAGGGGGCCGGGCCGCCGCCGCGACGGGCTCTTCCCGGGCACCAGCAGCGCCTGCGGGGCGCCGTTAACCGGGGGGACACCAGGTACCGGGGGGACACCGAGGGGGGAACAGAGAGGTACCCACCTCTTCCACCGAGCCCAGTCCAATGGCGCTGCCGCGGCGTCCCCGGCGGCTCCCGGGCACCAGCAGCGACTGGGGGCGGCAGTGCGTCACCGACCGGGGGCCACGGGGAGGGGGGGAACCGAGCACCGAAGGGGGAACCGGGCACCNCGGGAGGGGCTTGTGGTAATGGGCGGGGCTTAATGGGCGGGGCGTGGCGAGCGGCTTGGGCGGGGTTTGTGCCGCTATGGGGGTGTGGTCTAACGGGGCGTGGTCGGCTGGGAAAGGGGCGGGGCTGCGATCACGGGGTCACTCCAGCCCGTGAGGGGGCGTGGCCTGGGCTGGGCGCGGCCTCAGCCACGCGCCCGCAGATCAACTCCGCGCGCAGGGGGCGGGGCCAAGACCCGGGGGTGTGGTCATAGCTAATTGGGGCGGGTACAATGGGGCGTGGCCCGGAGCGAGGGGGCGTGTCCTGGGCAGGGATTCACGTGCGGACCCGGAGAGGGACCCGGCGAGGGGACCCAGAGAGGGGACCCGGCTCCACGGGCGCCAGGGAGGGGCTGAGCCCTGCAGTGCTGCGTGCGGGGGCGTGGGGGGTGCGAGACCCCCGCGCCCCACCTTGAAGGACTCGAAGAAGCCTGGGGCAGCGCCGCCGTTGTCGGGGCGCTCGTCGTCGGGGCCGAGCCCCAGCATGGCCTGGCTGCGCGCCTGCAGCTCCTCGTGCAGCGTCTCCAGCAGCGCCGCCCGCGTCCGCTCCTGCGCACCAGCCCCGCACTGCTGCGCCCACGCGAGACCACCCACCGCCGCACCCAGCTCCGCACGGCTGCGCCATGCGAGACACCCACCCCCGCACCACACAGCCGCCACCTACGCAGGACCAGCCCCCGCCCTGCTGCACCCACGCGGCGCCGCCCGCAACACCCCGCAGCCCTGTACCGCACCGCTGCCACCCACACGAGACCACGACGTGCACCCACTCCCTGCCCTGCTGCGCCCACGCGAGACCACCCCACACCGCACGGCTGCACCCACGCGAGACACCCACCCACCCGCACCGCAGCGCTGCACCACACGGAGCCTCCCCCCGCAACACCCTCCCCACCGCGCTGCTGCCACCCCCCGTGAGACCACCCCACGATACCCCTTACCCCGGGCACCACCCACCCGCACAGATGGGGACCCAGCCCCTGCCCACCGACACGCAGACCCCACGGTGTGTACAGGTCCCACAGTGGGCACGGCAGCCACAGCACCCACGGCACCCACATCCACAGCCTTGTGTTGTGCCTCCCTGCATGCCCAGCCCCTCTGGGTGCCCTCCCGCAGCCCCCGTGCCCGCACCTCCAGCTTAGCGAACTTCTCAGCGCGGTAACAGGCGTACTCGGCATTGATGAGCTTCGTCAGCAGGAACTCCTGGAACTCGGGGCCCTGCGGAGTGGGGGCAGCCTTGGGTGGGTGCGTGGGTGGGTGGGTGTGACAAAAGACTCCCTAGCAGCACCCACGGGCGCTCACCTTCCTGAAGACAGCGGGGTCAGGCAGTGGTGGGCCAAAGAAGGGCACGTCGTCACGGGCGGTGACGGAGACCTGTGGCGGGTGGGGGGGTGACGGGGCACCCCGCGGGCCCCCCATGGGGACAGGGACACTGAGGCACGGGGGGGGTACCTTGTAGAGGGTGCCCTGGGTGCCCCCCTGCTCCAGCTGCACCACCACGAAGGCATGGAGGAAGTTGGAGGCGATCATGTCGGGAACGAACGGTGTGTTCTCGTCCTGGAAGACGATGGCCACTATGTCGTTGCCAATGTGACGCTTCCGCTGCAGCTGCGGGGACAGGTGGGATGCAGAGGGACACGGAGGGACATAAGGGGTAGGGAGTGACACAGGAGGACACGAGGGACAGAGAGTAGTCACACCAGGGGCATCGAAAGGAGTGAAAGCCCCTGCACCCATGGGTGCTCCACCAGCCCTCTGTGTCCCGCAGTTCCCCCCTGGCACCCATGGCTGCCTTACCAGCCCTCTGCATCTCATAGATGTTTCCCGACACCCATGAGTGCCCTGCCATCTCCTGGGCCCCACAGATGCCCACCACCACCCATGGGTGACCCAGGAGTTCCCTCCATTCCATGGGACCTCCCCAAAGCCCCGACAGCCCTTCTACCCCATAGAAGCACCCCAGGACCACCTCCAACCCCCTGCCCTCAGGCACCCAAGTGTCCCCCCTGTTTCCCCTCCTTCCACCCCCAGTACCCATGGGTGCCCCAGGAGCTCCTGCCCACCATAGGCAGCCCCCAGCAGCCATGGGTGCCCACCTGCTGGGCATCCCCCTCCGTGTAGGGCAGTTTGGTGGAGACGTGGAACATGATCTCCTTGTCACGGAAGTGGCAATAGACTGACTCGCTGCCTGTCTGTCCATGGGTCACATCCAGCCCCCCTCGGAACCTGCATGGGTGGGTAGGTGGGTGAGACAAACACCCTGACCCCGTGGGTCCTTCCCCCCCAGCATCCTCTCACGCACCCCTTGAAGTCCCGCAGCTGCACCCGCTGACCCAGGACATCGAGGAATTCGGCGAAGGCCGGGCTCTCCTCCGTGGTGCCGAAAAGCTCCTCCTCGGAGGTCTGCAGTGGGGGGGGGGGATGGGTGCCAGCACCCACCTAGGGACTCCCCGCACCCTAATCCCACTCACCCCATCCCATACCTGCCCCAGTTTTTGGTAGATGACCCCAAATTTGAAGTGGTTGCTGAGCACGTGCTCATCAAAGGCGAGGATGAGGCGGGATGCCTGCGGGGTGGGGAGGGGCCAGAGGTTCAGGAGGGGCACCCATGGGTGCCCATGTGCTCCCTCCCTGCACCCTGTTCACCTTGGGATAGAGCACGGGGTAGAAGCGATCCACGTTGACATCCTCGCACACCAGCTGTGGGAAGGAGGGGTGATGCCATGGGGGGCCCGGGGCTGGGGGGCACCCATGGGTGCTGCTGGGGGGGACAGGGTCGCACCCACCTTGGCCATCTGCACCACGTTGGGGAACTCAGCCAGGCAGGAGATGGGCACCACATCATGCAGGGTGCGGGCACGGGTGCTGCGGAGCAAGGAGGGGGTCAAGGGGGCCCCCCCACCCGCAGGCAGCTCCCATGGGTGCCTCCCACACCCTGCTCACCGCAGCAGCAGGTGGAGATGCTCCTGCTCGTCGTACTTGAGGGAGAAGACGAGGTGTCCCAGCGCCGGGTCCAGAGAGTAGTAGTTGAAGTGCTCCTGTGGGAAGGAGTTGAGCAGCCATGGCCAAGGGCGGTCATGGCTGGGGGCACTCGTGCCATGGGACACCCAGGTCCATGAACACCCACATGCAAGGGACATCCATGTCCATGGAATACCCACACCCATAAGCACCCATCTCCATGGAGCACCTGTGTCCATGAGCACCTGTACCCACGGGTACCACCTATGGGGCACCTACACTGAGTGAGCCACACACCCCATGGGGCATCCAGGTTCTATGGACACACAAACTTATGGAGCCCTCATGTCCATGCAAACCTATGGAGAACCCATGTCCATGGGCACCCATGCCAGGGCCTCTCCTGCTCATGGAGACCCAACATCCACATCCTTGACCACCCACCCCATGGAGCACCCATGTCCACAAGCACCCACGTGCCAAAGCGCCTATGTTTATGAGGTCTCCATGCCCTTCCATCCCCATTGAGAACCCACCCCAAGCACCCTTGTCATGAGGCAGCCATGCCCAGGGATACCCACATCCATGAGCACCCATGTCCATGACCCATAGGGGTTCTATACCCATGGATACACACACCCACATCCATGAGCATCCATGAACATGAGCACCCTTGCCGTGGGGCTCCCATACCCATGGACACCACACCCACACCCATGAACACCCAAGCTTATGTGGTCTCCATGCTCCTGCCCATCCATACACATGGGATATCCCTCCCATCCCAGACCTCACACCTGCAGCACCCCAGGGCCTCACCTTGCCCAGAAAGTGCTTGCGGTAGATCTTGGCCGTGTGGTTGCCCTCCAGCTTTGCCCGGGTGCCAGGTACCGGGGTGGGGGGTGAGTCAGGGGCCCCGCTCAGCTGGTGGTTGGTGCCCTCGATCCAGTAACCCCCAAACTGCGGCAGGAGGATGAGGGGGAACGGCCCCTCCCGGCCCAGCACCTGCATCCACAGGCGTGGTGGGTGCTTTGGGCATCCACCCACTAACCCACCCAGCCAGCTGCTGGCCCTCACACCCCTCTCTGGAGAGGGCTGGGTACTCTACCTCATGCACACTGGGGTAGGGGATGTAGTCCTCCTCCGTCTGCAAGACAACGGGGGGTGGTGACGGCCACAGTGGCACTCAAGGATGTTGGGATGGGTGATGCCCATGGTGGCATCCCCATGGTGCTGGCTGTGTGCCCTCCACCCCAACAACACCTACCTTGAGTGGTGGGGGGATGGCATGGCGCTGCTGGGCCATCCTGCTGCCCTGGGGAGAGACGGGCTGTGGGTGCCTGTCACCCCGCCTTGGGGTGGGCATCCTTGAGTGGGGGGCATCCATGGGCGCTTACCTCGGGGTTGGGAGGTGCTGCTGGCTGGAGACGCGTCTAGGTGGTGTGAGGGGCTCCAGGGGGGCCCATGGTGCTTCCTGGGGGAGAGGAGAGCTCCTCCACAGCCCCTCTCCGGGATGCCCGGCCAGGAGCCTTATCTCTGAAGCCAACTGATGGCAGCAAGCCAAGTGCCACCCTGCCAGTGCCAGAGACCAGCGAGGCGGGAGCGGCGGGGCGGGGTCACTCCATGGGGGCCGCTGAGACCCCCCAAACTCATGGCATCCCCCACCCCTCCCCGAAGGGCGCCCTCTACCGGCGGGAGGCGGCGGCGCGGGGCAGCACCACGGACAGCGCCAGGACCCCGCAGGAGTGTCACCGACCCCGCGAAGTGCCACCGACTCCGTGCCCGTGTCACTCACCCCGTGAGACGTGATCATGCCCGCGCCAGTGTCACCGACCCCGTACCAGTGCCACCTTCCCATGAAAGTGTCACTGACCCTGTGCCAGTGCCACCAACCCCATGCCAGTGTCACCCTCCACGTGAAACTGTCACTGACCCTGTGAAAGTGTCACTGACACCGTGCAAGCACGATCATTTTCGTGCCAGTGCCACCGACCCCTTGCCCAGGGTCTCTCCTCGTGCAAGTATGATCATTCCCGTGCCAGTGTCACTGGCCTCACGCCAGTGTCACCAGCCCCGTGCAAGTATCATTCTCCCCGTGGCAATGTGACCATTCCCGTGCAAACGCCACCGTCCCCATCAAACACAGCCCTCGTGCAAATGTCACCGTCCCTGTGCAAACACGACACTGGTGCAAATGAGCCCCGTCGCTGTGCAAAGACAACCCCAGTGCAGGTGTGACCCATCCCTGTGCAAACACGGCGCTGGTGCAAACACAACCGCAGCCAAGCACAGTCCTGGTGCAGGTGTGACCCGTCCCCGTGCAAGCACGACCCCGGTGTCCCCGTGCCAATGCGACATTGCCACCCGTCCCCGTGCAAAGACGACCCTCGTGCAAACACGACCCTTCCCCGTGCACCCCCTGGGCCACAGCGTGACCCCGCCGGGCTAGGGGCGACTCCCCTATCGCTCCCCACCCCCCTAGATCCAAGGTGGGGGGCTGTCCCAGGAGGGTGGGGAAGCACCGGGGGAGGGAGGGGAGGGAATGTCCTAAATGTAGGGCCAGACTGGGGGGTCGGGTAGGGGGAGGTTGGGTTTGGGGGGACACGGGAGTCAGACTGGGGAGGCTGGAACAGGGGGAGCAGATGACGGGGGACAGAAGAGGGGGGCAGGTTTTGGGGTATCCGAGAGGGGGGCAGGTTTGGTAGGGGGCAAGTTGTAGGGTGTAATTATGGAGGAGATATTTTGGGGGTGACAGGCTGGAGAGCCAATGAGAGACTCCTCACACCCCCCCGCCCCCAACCCGGGTCTTTTCCCCCAGGCCCGGAGCATTTTCTCCCCCATCCCCTCCCCCGGTACCGGCAGCGGTGAAGGTCACGGGCGGACGGACCCCCCGGTGCTGCGGCGGGGATGGGGGGATACCCCCAGAGGGGGGTCTCCGGGGGGACTGCGGTGCCCGGTCCCCGCGGGGCGGCACTTACCGGGGGCGGCGGGGCCGGGCGGTCCCGGAGCGGGGCCGGTACCGAGCGGAGCCGAGCGGGGCCCCGGCGCTCGCTGCCACCGCGCAGCGTCACGTGCGGCGGGGCGGGGCGGCCCCTCCGGGGGCGGTGGGACCGGGCACCGGTACCGGGAACCGCGCACCGCACCAGGGAGAGGCCACGGGCACCGGGAGCAGACCACCGGCCACGGGCACCGGGAAAACGGCACCGGGAACTGAGATCCGGAACTGGGGATCTCCCTCTCCATCCCTGATGTCAGTCACCCCCCGCGACCGCCTGGGTGTCCCCTCCCTCCCCAGCGCCCAGGTCCCCGCAGACCGGGGCACCCCCCCAGATCCCTCGGGACCCATCTCCATTCCCCCACCCGCGGTTGGTACTCGGGTATCGCTCTGCCCATCACCCACATCTGCCCCCAAATTTGGCTCAGGGCTTCCCCCCACGTCTCTCCGTGGGACCCGGAGCAGGCTCTCCCATTCCCCTCTTCCCACCCCTGGTTCCCGGCAGACCCTGTTCATCCATAACCCCCATCCCTGGTACTCAGGGACCTCCATCTCCATCCCTGGTACCCCAGGAACCCCCCTCATCCATAATTCCCCATTCCTGGTACCCAGAGTACCCCCTAACCTTAACTCCTCCTCTCTTACACTCAGGGTGGCCTCCATCCATATCTGCGACCCCCACCCATAACCCCCCACCCCTACAGTCCCCCAGCACCCACCCCATTCCTAATGCCCATCCCCAGTACCCAGCCTTACCCCCGCCATCCCTCCCTGGTACCCAGGGAACACGCATCCCCCAAGGCCTCTCTCCTCCCCCCACCTGCAGCACCCATTTCCCTCCCCGAGGGGCCCAAGGGGACACCCTGGCTCGGAAGACCCCAAGGAGGGGCTGGCACTGGCACCCGGGAGGGGCAAGGACCGCCCCCCAGGGACACACCAGGGTGAGGACAGGGGTGGATGTGACAGGGCCAGGGCCACCACATGCAGCGCCCAAGCTCCATAAAACCTATTCCCTGTGCAAAGGAGAGGGGGATGCCTGCTCCGGCATGGTCCCTCTTGCTCCCACCCCACCCCGCAGTGCCCACATTCCTTCTTGGGACAGCTCCAAGCGGTGTTTATGGGATAATCACCCTCGGCCAACGCGCCCGCACTGTAACGAGGCTGCCACAGCTCCAATGACAACTTTAATCCGATAATATTTGCAAATAACAGACAAAACAGGAATGGGGCCTTGGCTCACACCTTGTACCTGCATCCTCCATAGGATCCGGCGCTGCCGGAACCGCCACAGCCCTGGAACACCTCACAGGATTCCTTCCCACAACAGTGTAAGCTCAAGGAAGAGACTTTTTTATATATAACATTAAAAAAATTAACAGCAACTTGAAAAGATGGAATTTCCAAGGAATATGTACACAAGCGAGTGCTTCAGGTTGGGAAGAAAAGCCTCCTGGGGCTTTGGCATGGAATTCACCATGTCTATACCTTGGGAAAAAATCCACGGGTTCACACTGCCCCAAAAAAATCACTTTTTAGGAAATTTAGAGCCCCTCAAATGCTGCTGCTTCACCTCCTAACCCAGCATGGACAAGAGAGGAAGGGGGTGGGCAAAAGCAGCTGGAATTCTTCACATAAAACATGGGAAATAAAACATTGGAAATCAAAACTAGTGGGGTTTTGGGGATGGAATTTGTGGCCCCCATCCTCTTCTAGCACCCCAAATTCCTGAAAACCTTGAAAAAATAAAACTGGTGTGATCTCTGCATTGTATTTTTCCATAGAAACAAAGGAAAAGGCTGGAAAGGAAGAGGATCTCTAATAAAGAGACCCCTTGGCAGTGCCCAATGTGGATCCATCTGGAAGTGGGATACGATTTCCTGCTAACTATTAATGGGGAGAAAACTTTGCTGGGAGATGTTAAAAAAAAAATAGTTAAAAATTACTGCATTGCTGAAAAATGAAGAGAGAGTGATAAGAAAACTTCTTCCCATGGGAAACACGGCACTCACCTGCACCCCCTCACCAGCTCCAGCTGCCCTGAGCCAGGAATGCTCCCAGCAGCGCCGGACTGGAGGAAAATATTCTCCAGAGTCATTAAAATATCCCAAATTTCTAAAAAAACCCACAGTTCCAGAGCCCAGGTGGTTACTGGATTGTCCAATGTGTGGAAGTGACAGCGCAGTGATGCGGAGAGGGGGTGGCTCCCAGCCCCTGGGAGGGTTTGGGAGGCAGATCCCAGCTTCCATTTTGGGTTAAGTAAATGAAGTTTTGTTTGAAAGCACTAGACATTCCTCACAAAGTCACATTTCCTGTACTTCCATGCTGGACTGAAAGCGTAAGAGTGGATCAAAGACAGGATTATCCTAAAGAGTTACTGGAGAATTATCAGGATGGTCTGGATCTACTGGATCACGACCCCTCTGCAGCCGGGCCGGGGGACACAACAGGGCCACCGCCTCATCCCAAACACACCAACTGCTGCTCAACTTCCCAACCTTCCTGTTCTTTACTAAATAAACCCGGGAACGTTGTCCTGAAGCAGGATGTCCTTCAGTGCAATCTGCTTTGACATAAGGCATTTGTTTTATTTTTTGGGGAGCAAACGTCTCACGATGGATTTTTGCTTTCTGGAAGAGTCAAAAAGTACTGTATCCACCTGTTTTTATTCTTTTAATGCCCTACCATGTGACAAATCCTCTTCCCTTCTGGTCGCTCCTCTTGGAGAACCATCAGTGGCCGAGTAAACCAGTCCCTGGGAAGGAAAGACACCACCAGGAGATGAGGAGGGAAATGGGATGGGGGTGGGATTCATGTGAGGGGATACAAAGGGGGCAGACTACCTGGACTCACCTTTAAATCCCTCTTCAGGCATACAAACTGGGAGGGAAAGGGAAGGAAGGTGTTAGAAGTCGCTCTGAGGATTGTGTAGCCAGTGACAAGGAAGCATCACCATCCCCATTTTCCTAACCCTAACCCTTCCCAACCCAAATTCTTGGCCACCAAACCAAGCCCAGCCCTTCCCCACCTCTCTCACCTTGCATAACGTCGTCCATGGCCGCGTAATCCGCAATGGGCTCATCGGCCTGGAAAGGACATTGGAGCAGGGAATTAACGAGCGCAGGGATCCAGGGGATCATGGGCCTGCTCAGGAGAGGAGCAGGGAATGGGGCTCTTGCCCAAACACTGGGAACTCGATGGGAGGACACACTTCCTAATTTAGTTGTGTTTTGGGTTGGTACTCACAGAGCTCAGCAGCCAAATCAGCTACAAAGCGCTCTTGGAAATAAAAGAACGGGGGGTTTTCTCCTCCAAAACAAAGATAATAAGGATTTACCTCCTCCAAAACAAGTGAAATTAAGGATATTCCTCCTTCAAAACAAAACAAAAGGATATTCTTCTTCCAAAACAAAAAATTAAGGATTTTCCTCCTCCAGAACAAAAAAATTAAGGCTTTTTCTCCTCCTCCTCCAAAAAAAAGCCAAAACAAAAAAACCCCCAAACACCTCAGGATACTCCTCCTCTGAAAGAAAATAAGGATTTTCCTTCTCCAAAAAAAAAAAACCAATGAGGATTTTCCTCCCATAAGACAAAAATAATTAAGGATCTTCCTTCCCTAAAACAAAAAAGGATTTTTCTCCTCCAAGGCGCTCCAGGAGGAGCTCATTGCATTTGTCCCCATTTCCACACACAACTCCACGCGCTTCTCTTGGCTCTCATCGATCCCGTGGCATTCCCAAATCCCACCCCGCTGTTACCTTGAGCAGGATGACAGACTCGGGGATGACTCCTAGGCTGCCCAGCGTGGCTGTGTCATCGCTCAGGATCTTCCCATCCAGGGACAGGTTCTGGTCGAACGGGGCCACGGAGAAGGCGTGCATGATCTGGAGACACATGGACACCTCATGCCAGGAATCGCGGCAATTCCCATCCCAGCACCCCCTGGCACCCATCTCCACTTTCTGGGGGTGTCAGACCCTTCCACTGCACCCTTCCACTCCTCATTTTGTGTTTTCTTCCTCATTCCTGGAAGGAGAGCTGGCCTCACCTGGATCTTCAGCTCTTTCAAGGTCTGGTTGGCCGACACAAGCAGTGCTTTCTCCCCCCGGACCTTCCGGTGCCGTGTGCTTCTCCTGATTCCCTGTTTTTGGCAAGTGATGTAGCTCTGGTGGGAGAGCTTCTGGCGTTTCGTGCCACCATTGGCCTGGAGACGAGGCAAAAAAAGAGGAGATCAAGTTGTTTAGGGATAAACACAACCTTCCCGGATCCCAGAGTGTGTTTTGCATGAGTTGGTCATGCAAGGGAAGGCAGGAAGCGCTGGAAAACCCCTTGGAAAGCCAATTGAAGCATGCAAGTGTGGAAACAACACCAGCACTGGTGTGGTTTGACCATTCAAATGACAATTTAAGACACTTTTCCGCTGCCAGTGAGATGCAGAGGAGGAGGGTGGCGATCCCATCATGCTGACTCAAGAGGATGATACAAAAATCAAGGAACCTAATGGGATTTTTCATCTCTACCTGGTTAAAATCGGGGTCTTGCTCCCCGTCTGGCTTGTTTTCCTCTCTTTCCTCTTCAGCTTCCGAGCTGCTCATGTTCAGCTCCGGAGCTGCGTCCTTCATTACCTGGAGTCATAAAAATCATTCTCCGTAACCAACAGCATCCACCTGGCCTGTCCCATCACGGCAAACAGCTCCTGGAGACCTCTGGGTACCACCTCCATCCAGAGAGCCCAGGAATAACCCCGGAAGCTGCTCCATGAGCTCTGCAAAGGCTCCTCCACCCTCCCCAGCTGTGTGGAACCTCAGTGGGATTCAGCTCAGGAATCCCCCTCTATGGAGTTGCAGGTGCTTCCTGCTCTCTTCTCCAGGAAAAGGGAAAGTCTCCTGAGCCCCAGACTGATTCCTTTCCCATCAGCTGGTTGATCTAAGTGTATTACAAAAGCCTCAACATGGAGAAAGTATTTTCCATGAATTAAGACATTTATCCGCCCCTGCAGCAGCCTGGCAGTGACACACGGCACCATTACTTATGGGGCTGGAGGTTTTAAGTAAATGAAATCTAAATAATTTACAGAAATACAAAACTAAAAAGGTTGTTCAGGTCAGTGAAAGTCACTCCAGGCATAGATTTGCCTGGATGTGAATTCCCAGCTATGCTGTGGCTGGAACTGGGCTTTGCAGGAGCCCAGGAGACCTGGATGCCAAGAGCTCTCTTCTCCATCAATGTATTTACAATTAATGATGCAATTCCAGCTCCCAAACATTCCCCAGAGCCCTGTGAATTCCAGCAGTGCCACCCTACAATGATTTTATCTGGATGAGGCTTCCCTCTGCAGCATCATTTACCCCAAGGAGGAACCAGGAGGTGCAGAGGAGGGAGGAAAAGGGGTGAGGGGCTGGGAAACACTCCCTGATTTTGCAAAGCCCAGAAGGAAGGACACAGTGGCTCTCAGTGCTGCTGACAGTGATCCTGGCCAGCATTCCTGCTGCTTCCCATCCTGCTGAGGCTGCCCTGTTACTGGGGGATCTCGTGGGCACGTTCTCGCCCCCTCTCTCCAGCTCCAGCTGCTCCACAAAGAATAGCTCCCTGTTTTTTTGCCAGCCCCATGTGTGAGCACAGGCCTCTCCAGTGCCAGGAAAACACAACACCCAACCCTCTCCTGCACCAGAGCCAAGAGGGATTCAGGCTGGGGATCCAGGCTGAAAGCCCGTGGCTGATGGCTCCAGACGGTGCTGCGTGATCCACATCTCACAACCAAGGGAGGAACCCATCCAGCCTCCAGCTCCCTGCAGTTCCCCGGGCTCCAGCGCCTCCCTGGGATTGACAGGGAGGTGGAAATCAAGGAAAGGCCAAAAAAACCCACCCCACACTGCGAAGGTGCAGAGATCGTCTTCATCCGAGCTCGCCCACCCTTGGATCCCTCCTTAAGAGCCCAAAGGAGTGGGGTTTATCAGAACCAGCTTTGGTACTTGGAAAACCAGTTCTAGAGCTGATCCTGACACTTAAGATCACTAAAAACAAAATTCACAGCTTTAGGGGATCCTGAGAACCATCTCCAAGTTCACTGTCTCATCAGCATTGAGGGGAAGAGCTCATTTCTTCCCAGGAATAAAAATGTCACTTGAGAAAGAAGAAAGGAAATGACAAATACTGGAAGAGGAGGAGAGCAGGTAGAGCCTGGGAACACAGCTAGGAGCATCCCTGAAAACACAGAGGATTTGGTTTGGCAAAAGGAAGCCTCGAGGAGATGGAATTTTCAGTCAGAATGTCCCAATTTGCTGTTTTTGCCAAAGCTGTCCAGAGCTGCAGAGTGGGGGATTTCTGCCCTCACCACCACCACCACAGACCAGCAGGATCCCCACCAGTCCTGGGGACATGGGAGCTGTGACAGCCACCTCAGGGCATTCTTGGGGCACCTGGAGCCAGGCTGAGCAGGGATGGGGGAGAGTCCCTACCTTTTTATTATCCACCACTTTGTGGATGTAGATGGTGGCCTGGGTGTACTCGCGCAGGTCCCGCTGCTGCTGGCACAGGAGCCCTTCCCGGCATTCAGGGCACAGTTCTGGGGAAACAGCAAGGGAAAAAACATTTAATTACTCCAGCTCCTCAGAGGCCCCAGTGCAGTGCCTCTCACTGCTAACCCAGAGTAAATCACATCAAATCTCAGAGTGGTTTGGGTTGGAAGAGACCTTTAGGATCTCATCCCACTCCCTGCCATGGGCAGGGACACCTTCCACTATCCCAGGTTGCTCCAGGCCTTGAGCACTTCCAGGGATGGGGCAGCCACAGCTTCTCCTGGCAACCTGTGCCAGGGCCTCACCACCCTCACAGCCAAGAATTTCTCTGCAATATCCCATCTAACCCTGGCCTCTGGCAGTGGGAAGTCATTCCCGGGGTCCTGTCTCTTCAGGCCCTTGTCCCAAGTCCCAAGTCCCTCTCCAGCTCTCCTGGAGCCCCTTTAGGCACTGGAAGGGGCTCTAAGGTCTGCCTGCAGCCTTCTCTTCTCCAGGCTGAACACTCTCAGCTCTCCCGGCCTGGCTCCAGAGCAGAGGGGCTCCAGACCCTGGAGCATCTCTGTGGTCTCCTCTGGACTTGCTACAGTGGCTCCACATCCTTCCTGTTCTGGAGACTCCAGAGTGGGACTCAGCATTGCAGGGGGAAAATCTGCCAAGCTCTGTGTTTCCCACTGACGCACTTAGACTGAAGTTTTTATCCCACGCTCCTGGGAGCTCACTCACGGGGCTCGGAGGTGTAGCGGGCGCTCTCGGGGCCGGCCCCGGCTGCCTGTGTCCGGGTGATTTTGATGACATGATCCACAACGAAGAGTTTTTGGATCCTCTCCCACTCGCTGGGCCATATCAGAGCTATACTGTGCAAAGGAACAGGCAGGTGCTTTATGACATGGAAAGCCAAACCCTAAACTCCCCAAAACCCCTCCCTCTTTGGCTCGTTGGTCTGTCAATGAAAGAAAAACCGCAAAATCCATCCAAAACCCAGCTACACGGGAGGGCCTGTACACCCAGATAACAGCAGCCTGTGATTAGTGACGCTGTTGTGCTTTCATCATGCCGGAAGGATGGATGGATGGAGGAGGAAAGGAGTGGAAGATTTCCTACTTTTAGTGCTGCATCACTGCAGAAGCAAGGCTATGGAGCATGAAGTCCAGCCCTACAGCCAGCACTCCGAGGGGGAAGGTTCACGGAAAGCAAATTGTAAGGAAGCAGGATGTTTCTGTGTCCTGGCCAAATCCAGGGTGGTTATTGTCAGGAACAAACCAAGCTGAAGGAAGCTCTTTTTTCCTGACCCAGCATCCTTGGACGGTTTAAGTCTTGCCTTGCAGGAAGGCTGAAGTGGCTCTGAGAAACCCGTGGTGTTGAGGGAAAGGATTACTCCTCATCTTGCTGCGGCTCAGCAGCAAGAGCATTCCTTTAGGAATGTTCTCCCGAGGCTCCTGGCAAAAGGAAAGTGTGTGAAGGGAAGAAACTCACTGTTTGGAGTCTTCTTTGGTCATGGAAGCAAAGGTGAACATGAGCCCCCCATGGGGACAGAGCAGGACACTGTTTGCTATGGAGGACACGGGGCTGCAGCGTGTCGGCCTCCTGCAAAAGGGAAGAGGTTTGGAAAGCTGGATCATGTTATCCCACCAAAACTCCCACAATTCTTCAGGAAGCCAGGAAGAAATCACAGGTGAGTATTTACACAAGGCATTCCAACAAAGAATAGTAACTACTAGTGATGAGGAAATCAGATCTGCGTTCCTTTGTGGTGCAGAATGACTCTGTCCAGCAGAGATTTCCATCACCAGCCCAAGCAGTGACCTTTGGGATACAGCTCCAGACAGATGAAAGAACTAATCAGGTTACCAGCTAATCAGTCCACCTGGTTAACACACAGCAAACAAGGCAATTCAGTGTCTTACAGTGTTACAATTACGATTGATAGAAGTCCTACAAAAATCAGCTTAGTTGTTTCCATGAGCTCACTGTGCTGGGAGTCGGAAGCACAATATTATCTACAGCCCCCAACATAAGGGATAAAAAGCACCAAAACCCTCCAGCCAAGTTACCTGACAAATTTCCTCCATTCTTCTACAAAGAACTGCGAAACAATATACAGCTCATCTGTCTCCTGGGGGAAAAGAGGAGGAAAAAGGATCTTTTTAATGAACCCAACAATGACTGTTCGGTTTTTCGGCAGCACTCGCTCCCTTTGAGACCTCAGTGCTGCTTTACCATGACAACTCCATCCAAGTGGGCTGCGAAAGCCAAGGAAAATAATTTGGGATAAGGTACTAAGCACTGCCATTGCTAATCTTGTGTTTATTACAAAGTTACTTGAGCTTTTGATCCAATTGCTTTTAATTCCCAGCGGGAAAGGGCATTTCCCTGGAGCAGCCAGGACTCCCCAGTGCTGTTTCTCTTGCTGGGCACTCGGGATCTGAAGCTGGCGAATCCCTGCACTCCCACAGGTGTGGGGTGGGACTACCCCAATATCCCTCAATTGCTTCCAACGTCAAAATCCACAAGTTCTTCCTCTTGGCAGCAGCAGGGATACAAAACCACAGCTGTGCACCAAATGAGACAGTATTTTTGGGATAATCTATGTTTTTTTGTCCCAATCTTCCTTTAAATTGTTTGCTCCTGGACAAGAAACCACCCAGACCCCAAGAGCTGGGTGATGAAATTACTTCCATGCTCTCCTATATTCTCACCCCTTTCCCCAAGACAGATTTAAGGGCTTGCTCCATCTTTCCACAGGAAAACTCAGCACACCTGAGGAATGTATCTATATATACATACACTTTTTAGTTTCCCTTCATCTCTTGATTTCTGCTTTTTTTTTTACTCTGCTTGTTTTCCTCCCCAAACTTCAACTGCTTTGGATCAGGAAAACTCCAAAGGCTCGAGGGGAAGATCCTTAGCTCTCTTCTATGAGGCTCCCTTGGGAAATTAAAAGGGAAATGAGGATGAAAAGGGAAAGAAGGATGTAACCCTGCTGGTGGAAACCCTCCTATTTCTGACCCACAGTGATGAGCTCCAACTTTCCATTCTCCAGCTCCAAAAGCAAATCCAACCAGATACAACCTTAGCCACCACTTGCAGGACCTGGAGCTCTCCAGTTCAGCACAAAGGAAAACTCCTTTTAAACCCTTTTGGGTCTCCTTGGTTCCGAGCCATGGACCTGTGTTGCCTCAGTTTTTATTCCCAGCTAGAGCAGCGATGGATGGAGGCAGACACTTGCCAAAGCACCTTGGCAGAATTGTAGAGTCAACCATTAATCAGCACCACGAGACTCCCAGGAGCCAAGGACTAGAGCCAACAGCTCATTCTGGGCACCTCAAATCCGCAAGAATTCCTGGAGAAGCTACTAGGAGAGGGTTTGCACAGCCACCGCTGCTCTTTGAAGGGCTTCAGCATTTTGGGAAGCTCCCTGAGCTTTTTGGGAAACAAGATGATGCTGGAGCACACCTGAATTTTGCCCAAGCAGCAGCAAAAGGTGGTGGGGGGGCAAAATTCAGGTGTGTTCCAGCATCCTCCTGCACGGGAAGGCCGATGGAGAGCTATGGGAAGCAGCTGTGCCATTTCTGTGAACGGATACAACCATGACAGCAACGCTGTCACTGTTCTGCCCCTGACTGCGGGCCAGCCACAGCCCCCTTGGCACACCAGCCATTCCCATGGCTCCTTGGGGCTCTGTGCCAGCACAGCTAATCCAGAGAAGTCACACCTCAGCACAACACATGTGAGAGCTCTGCTGGCATGGACTGAGTGAATGGTTATGGAATGGTTTGGCTTGGGATCTCTTTCTGCTCCCGTGCCATGGGCAGAGACACCTTCCACTATCCCAGGCTGCTCCAAGCCCTGTCCAACCTGGCCTTGGACACTTCCAGGGATCCAGGGGCAGCCACAGCTGCTCTGGGCAGGAGAGGGATTAAAGCTAATAAAAACCTCTCCTGAGCCTGGCTGCATTCCCTGATCCCCCTCCTTTCCTACCTGAGGCCAGCTGCCCAGGCAAGGTCTGCATTTATCATGAAACAGGTTCTGGAGAGAAGTCTTCTGCTCGCTGGCCATCATCTTATGCAGAGCTTCATTTTCCTCCCCTTCACGCTCCAAAATCTGCAGGAAACAGTTAATTACATACCAACTCCTGTTCCCAGCTGCTACTAAAGGTGACTTTATTCTCCTCCACGGCACAGGGTTGTGTTAAAAAGGAAAACCAGAAATACAACCAGTATTTACAGTCAACAAAAGGGGAGTATTTGGCAAATACCTTGCACTGGGAACAGCACTCTTTGTTATTTGGGAATTCGGGGGCTTTTGGAAAATATTGCTTGAGTTTCTCCCAGGCTTCCTTGGAAACCACCCTCCGCTCGTTTTCAGAGATGCACAGGTCACCTGCAGGGAGAGAATCAAGGGGAAGGCTTTGATCACAACATGCTCAGGGATGTTTTGCAACCCTTGATTGAAGAGATTACAAGGAATAAATGTGGGGAAGAAATCCACACATTTATCAGCCAACACCACGTCAGCAAAAACCAGCAAAGTCACCTTCAACTCCTTCCTTGCTTTAGAAAGAGAATTATAATAATAACATGACTTTAATTCATAAAAATACCCTTTAGATTTCTAAGATCGTGGCCTAAGTAGCTGATCAAACACAAGCAGGGATGTTGGGAAAAGACAGAGGGCACAGGGCTACTGGTTTCTGATCCTGGCTATCGACAGCTACATCCTCATGGTGACTCCATTTGCTGAGCCTCAGGATAATAACCCTGTGTCTCATGAAACCAGGTGCCTTCCACATCCTTGAAACTCCCAAATTCCCACTGTAGAATCACAATACGGTTTCATGTGCCCTATCCAAGCACCTGAAAATGTGGAAAGGGAGATTTTGTATCCTAAATCTGCTCTGGGGAATAAGTGGATGCAAAGATACCAAGCAAGATTTACCAGCTACCCCTCAGAATACTTACTTATCCATCGGAATTATTTATCCTGATATCAGGATTATCTATCCTGGTGCTCAGGCGGCTCCAAGACCCCAACAAGGGTTTTTCAGGAGCCATTTGTGCCTGTCGTCTCAGGGATGGAAGCAGGAGGCACACTCAGGCACTGGGACACCACGTGCACAATGATGACACGTGCTGGCCGGATAAACAAGGCCTGGAAAAATGGGAGAAGGCTCCGGGATCCAACCAGCTGCCCACTTGCAGGGTTGCTGATGGCCAAGGGGAAAACACAACCACATCTCCCTCCGAGACAGCAGCTGGGAAGTCCCTGTGCAGGCACAGGGAGGAACACGAGGAGCAGCCGTTGCGTCACTGGGATGCAAACCAGATTTGGGAATATCCATGCCTTGGTGGGGATTGCACCAGCAAGAGGGAAGGAAAACAGCAACTGTGGTGGCCAAAGGGCACAATCCTTTATTATCTGCTTTTCTACAGCCTGGAAAGCTGCAGAGAGAGGAGAGGGAGAGAAACTCCTTTCTCCCCATCCTCCGGCAGCTATTTAACACGGCAAGCAGCTCCTCAGCCCCACGGACTTGCTCCAGCTGAGCCTGGAATTTGGCCAGCCCTGAAGAGGAAAAAATAGCAATGGCTCCCCTCCTGCTTTTTCTCTAATAAACAAAGGTTGAGCTTCGATGCAGCACTTGGCCACTTGAGCTTCATCCAACAAGGCCAAGTGGCTCCGGAGGCTGGCCCAGGATGCTGCCCAGAGCCAGCAAGGATTGGGAAAAAAAAAGGAGCTTGTACAAATAAGTGCCTTGACACCACATGATTAATGAAAACAGAATAATATGGTGAGTGAAAGAGGTGGAAAAATCAGCTTTGGGTGTGCAGGGAACAAGTGTTTTGCCATCTGGAAGACGATCCCAACCACTGCTGACCCTGCTTCCCACTCCCATCACGCAGGGACATGTTTTGGGCATGGACATCAAAGAAGGCTTAACTTGGTATCTGGAAAAAATTATTCACTGGGATCAGGCAGCTACTGGAGAGCAAGGAACTGCAGCAAGGATGCAAAGGGAGCTGTGAAGGGAACGTCCGGGTGGCATTCCTGGAGGCCAGCCAGCTCTCCCAAATGCAGCAGTGCCTTTTCCAGAGCCTACCATGGAGGCAGGAACCTCCTCCACCACAAAATTAAGGCTGTAGGAACAAGACTACAGGTTTGCTGATCCACTCCAGAGGGAATTTTTCAAGGTGGAAAGCTTGTTTTCCATAAGTAATCAGAGGTTAACTCAAGACAACAAAACCTGCCCTGCCAGTAGCCCCCTTATTTAGTATTATTTATTCTGCTATGACCCCAAGTCACAGATCAACAAGCAATTTAACACCATACATTTTCCAAAGGCCTATTGGCCTATTTTTTATCGTGTCTGGCTCCATAAACGTTCCAACCCCACACTCCATGCTTCTACTGAACAGCAGCAGCCTCAAGGCAATGGGAAATGCAGCAGTTCAAGGCTCTGAGTAACAGCTAAAAGAGTGACAAAGTGCTTAAACACTCTGCTTGAAAATGAGATTTCTCAAGCCTTACTCCAAGTTCTTGATTAGCCCTGATGACAGGAGGTGTGTGGCTGATTTCTGCCATTTTTCTTTCTGTTTAGAGATAAGATGGAGTGTCTCTACAAATTGATGCCTACAGACAGGAGCTTAAGTAAAACTGGGTTTTATGGCTAGAAACACAAGCCTTAAAAAGTGAGATTTAAACAACAGGGTAGCCAAGGATGCAGCTAATGAGGCATCACTTGCAAAACAACTGATATGAGGTCAAAACCTTACGTAAACAGACAATAAAGCACAGCAGGTTGGGAAGTCAATATCCGGGAGTGGTCCTGGCCCAGGTGCTGCGGGAGTGCTCCTGTTTTAATGTAAACCAGGATATTAAATGGATACTCTCAGCCCCCACCTGGACTGATTTACACCACCTCTTCCTCTCTTACTGCTTTTAGAGCTTCCAAATGGCTGCAGAGCTTTGGTGCTACCCATGCGAGGAAGGGAAGCTCAGCATCTGACAGCTCTGCTTGGCCAGTCCTTACAGAGTCTGCCTGCAAGTAAAACTTTTGAGTGCAAGAAACACCAGGAAAATGAGAATTAAGCACACTTCGGCAGTGACTCCTCAACCTGGCCACGGTTGGAGCAAAGGCTACAAGGTTAATGCGTGCAGCAGTGGGCAACAAGGGAGATATTCAGCTCCATCCCCCGGAGAGACTCACCATGTGGGCAAACGATGTCTTCATTAAAATTTAACTCCTCTTCCTCCTCCCTCTTCTCTTCATTTGATTCATCTAATTAAAAAAAATAATAATACAAGAGGATTGCACAGAGTTCCTCTCCTAAGGAAAAACATCTTGCAGGGAAAGGAGCATGGTCGCCTTTCAAATTACAGCAAACCCCGCACCCAAGGGAAAATTTGGAAGGAAATTTGTTATTCTCCGATGTCTTGGCCTCGGGGCAGGCGGGATTACAGCCTCCAGGCCACGTAGGAGGGCTTTGAAGTGCATGGAGCACAAGCCAGGCCTTTGTGAGATTACAAAGGATGCATTTGTTAGGGCTGGAACACCGCAGGGGTTCCCTGCTCCCAGACATCTCCGAGTTTAACCTAAACACAAGCCTAGGTAAGAGCAAAAGGAGCAGAATTCCTGGCAAAATTCCTGATCTAAACCAGATGCTGCCTGACAAACCGAGGGGGAGCCTGCCAGGGGGTTGACGAGCCCTATATCAATCTCTAAATTAGTTAAAATCAAGCAGTTGGCCACTGAATGGAGCATCATCAAGACAATGATGTGTCAGCAAGAGCCTCTAACGAGCTGCCTAACGAGCAACTTTGGCTTGTGAGTAATTCAAATGCACAACTGGGAGTTGCAACCTGTTGTGAATTGAAGTCACCCCCGAGGAACGATGAGTGGTAACTCGGAAATACCCTTTTCTCCATGAGTGCTCCGCCTTATCAGGGGGGCTGAGGTGCCCTCCAGCCTTCCAGCCCAAGATCACTGCCCTGAGCCATCATTCCCACTTTGATTCCAACAAGCTTCTTACTCAGTTCAAAGAAGCTCAAGAAAGTATAATTTCAAACATTTAAAGAGCAGAAGGCAAATAAAACCTCCATCTAGTCCCACGATACGGGCACAGAATGGATTGCAATTCATGATTTTTGTTCCTAGGCTGTTTCCCAGCGCTGCTGCATCAGCTGTGCTGTTTTATCCCTCAACCTTCACAATAAACATCATCATCATCCCTTCCCCGAGGTAATTTTCACGTTTCTTCCTTCCCTGTGCTCTCTCATTCAGAGAAAAGTGGATGAAAAGATCATGTGTCTGGGGTGGTAATTTCACACAGCTTTGTAAAACCACTTATCACCTCATCTCCCTCTCCAACATGAAGATCACCCCGCAGTTCTCAAGCTTAGCAAAGAAAAAGCTCCTTAAATGAAGGACTTTTTAATTTGATTTATTATCCTTTCCTCCCTACTCATACAAGGGGAACAAAACAGCTACAGAAACCCCTGACACGTCTTTTGTTAGGAAGGATCAGGCAGAGCTGGTCGGTTTCTACAGCAGCAGAAATTAGAAGAAAATCAGGAGTAAATACCTTTGTTTTGTGCATTTCCATTCATTTTTCCATTACTGTGCTCTGCATCTTCATCTTGCTCATTTAATTGCTCCAGAGCCAGCTGACGCCAGCTCCTCAAGGATGCTTTTCCAACCCAAAACCCGTCGTTCCTGCAGGAAGACAACAGCACCCTTCTTCAGAGCCCAAACAGGGAAGTCTTTAGGAAAAAGATGTTTAGGCACTTCTAAAAAGCAGCCTTGACAGCATTTGGGACTTCCATACCCCTTAACTGTCATCTTCAGCAGGTTGGTCACAGTTTTGTAGTCCTCGTTCAGCTGGTTCTTCAGCCGCAGGATTCGACACCTTTCCACCACACAGTCCTTGCAAAGCGCTTTGACTGGGGTGGGGGGAAAAAGAAATACAGTTTTTAACACTATTTATCGCATAATTTATGGCACAGGTAGTTTCCTGCTGGTTTGAAGGCCCTCAGACAGGCGTGTAGCAACTATCCTGCCTCAGGATGGGTGATTTCAGGTGCAAATGAGGAAATCCTGGGGGTTACAGCCACATCAGGCCACGTTTGAAGCTTAAAGAAGCATAAAATACTCCAAATGAGATGTGATCTGTTCCACTGCTTCACAGTTCTGCTCTCACAGCTCCTGGTATCCACGGCCTGCAGTCACAGGGAGCTAGGGCAGTTCAGCACACAGCCACAGGAGGCAGGAAATGCCAGGAAAACACCTGTATTGTGGCACTTTGCCAGTTCAACCCAGAAAAACCACCCTCCTGCAAGGCTGCACTGGACCAAGGGAGTGGAAATCCTCCAGCTGGGCGTGTATTTTATAGATTTTCATCCCGGAGCAAGAGAAGGGAAGCAGCATGTCCATCCATCCTTTTACCCATCCCTCCTTCCCTGCCAGCCATACTCAACCCACAACCCTTCAGGCAATCTTCCACTTGACTAATAAACCTTGCCCTGTTTTTCCCCACAAAGGCTGCCTGCGTCACAAGCAGTTTCTTCCCTACAAGCTCCCAGTAGGAGCTGAGCTAATTTCGTCTCAGTGGGAGTTACTGAGCAACTTCCTAAAAGGAACGAAACCCGGGGCTTGATGAGGGGATGTCCAACGCCTGGAGGGGCTGGGCTAACCACGAAAAGCAGAATGTGTGGTAGATGCTCCAGCAGGAGCAGGCTAACAGGTAAGTGTTTTCTTGGATGAGGTGACAGACAGGAAGGGATATTTTTGGCCTGAATACTCCATGAGACCCAGCCCACATAGGAGTTGTGAGTGCTGCAGGCAAGAGTTTGGAGTGTTGCATGTGCAAGTTTTATTTTCTAGAACTGCCTTCAAACCTTCCAGCTACTATGCTTCCTAAGCCAAGTGCCCCATTCCTCCAGGCACTGCCCTTCCCTGAGCAGAGCCCAGGGCCAAAGCAGACCCTGTGATCACCCTAAATGGGTTTGGAAAATGGTAACGGAATTAAGTGATATTTAAAAAATCCCCTGGAAATAAGGCAGCACTAAAGCCATGCACTGAAATAAAGTTATGACGATAAAGGACCGCTCAAAACAGGGCTGGGACCAGAACAAGGCTCCAAACCACATCCCAGAAGGTGACTTGGAGAGGATGTTACCGTTGAGCCGGGGCCCTCCTCCATATCGCCGGTAGAAGAAGTCGGCCACGTATTCCGATATCCTCTTCATCAAGGATATTTTATCAGGATGCAGTTTGCCGTGGGAGCACAGGCAGGCTGTGTTATCAATAGGTTTGGGAGGAGTGGACTCATCCAGCCATTTCTGCAGCCATTCCAGTGAGATGAAGTCGTAGGGGGAACCTGGGAGGGGAGAAACCGCGAAGAGAAACAAGATCATACATGTCAGCTCCAACACCAGGTGGTATTTTATAATTACTCTTAAAAATTAACAGGCAATCACTGTTTATTAAATCTCTGAGGTACAAGTTTTCAAAGGTCTGATCCAGCTTCACCCACCCCATTCTGATATCAGTGTCATAGATTTGGAAGACAGGAGCTACATGAGATTAAGGTGTGCAGATCATTTTGGATTCAGCAATCAATATGCAACACCTCCAAGGAGGAACAGAAGTGCTTTCAAACCTTTTGGAGATTACTGGAGAGCAGTCGAGGAAAGGGGAAGGTTTTCCTATCATCCATCAAGGGACTGATATAATATTTAAATCATGATCATACATTACAGGCTTTTTCTATAACAGAGGGAGTTCACTGGGGTAATTTGAAAATTAAAGGCAACAACGGCAGAGACGAAGTCAGTGTTCCCCCTGTCCTTTCAGCACCCAAAATTTCAGTGTCTTACAACTTTAGGTGAGAAAATTTTAAAATGTACAGTGCAAATGGAAACTTGCTAAGATGTTTTGCTGCAGCAGAGCAGCAGGCTTGCCCTTGTTTGCTGAAAGAGAAGTACAAAGCCGCGGCTCAGGAGCAGGTCAGTGGTTGCATGAGCAGGGAAATAGTTTGGGGTGAAACCCCTGTATCTCAATACTGAGGCACAATATCACTACACAACTCTTCAGTGGGATGACTGGGAAATTAGGAGGAAATCAGGAAGAATTCAAACCCGTTCTGTGCTGCCATGAGGGCAGCTCTGAAACTGTGGGGAAATGCACCCATCGTGATTTATAACTGGGCACAAATCCTTCATGTTTCCTAGGAAGGAGCAACAGAGAAGCAAGAGGAAAACACGGAAGACGGGAAAACACTGTGTCTCCAGCTTGCACTGAAGCTCTGTGAAGCCTCTTTTCCTCCACAGCCTCAGTCCACGGTGTTTTCATCTTACGCAACACCCTCCGCAGCCGTGACCTCCAGAGAATTGCATCGCTGTCAGAACTGGTTTGCTAGTTTGGGATGAAACCGCCTCCCCCAGAAAGGAGGGTTTTCTGGGGCAGGCTCCACAAAGCTGGCAGAAAACATGTCTGCACAGCTGCAGAGAGAGCCTCGAGCTCCAGAGAGACAGGACCCGGAGCAGCGCTGGAATGATGCTGCCTCCAGCTGTGCTGGAAGTGCTGTGCCCATGATGTGCCAGCAGCAGGCAGAGGGTGCCTCAGGGCAAAGTTTTAGGTCCTGTCATCTCTAAATTGGGGCAGAAGAGCTTCACCTGCACTTGTAAAAACCATATTTTCTGAGATTTATTCCTGTCATATCAGAACTGCTGAGAGCAAACTCTTCTGTTCCTGCTGAGGAAAACCACTCTGGAACTGTGCTGCTGCTCCTTTTCATGGGTGACTCAGGGTAGGTTCATCCCTCCAGCACAACTGTGATCTCACAGTGACATCTGAGTGCTGCTCAGGCTTGTGAGGAGCTGTGACACCTTCCCGCTCCAGAGTTAAGCACCTGCATTCCCAAACTGCAAAGGCAGATGTTTACAGGAACAGGAGTTTGCTGTTGGACTACTCCAATCTCATGGTGGACTCTAAGCATCCAATAATAAAAGCTGAACAGCAATTTTTCTAACAGACCACACAATTAAACCCACTTGTAAGTCTTCAATTATAATTATCCTACAGTTTTTAAGAGAGGCACATAGTGGAGACAAATTCCCCGGGCTGGATGGAAAGAGCGAGTTTTGTGGGAGATGAGCAAGAAAAACAAGGTGGGAAATAAAACTCCGTGTGCTGAGGCAACAAGACACAAGAAGGAGGAAAAGCTTAACCCCAGTCTACCTACAAAGCTGAGACATGGAGCAGTGAAGCACTGGCAGGGATGGATCCAGTAATTTTCTGCTGGAGGTCAGGCATTCTCTTAGCCTGTCACCTACTGATGAATTGGGCACACCAGCTCCCAAACCTGCCGTGAGCTGGCAATTTGGGAGCAGGCAGTTATTCTGCCTCAATGCTCCTAACAAGCTGAGCTGCTCACCAGGCAGAAGAAAAGAGTCACAAAGCATGAGGCTGACGGATGGGGAAGGAGCAGAAGGGAATTAGCACGCCAGAGGCCACGAGAATGAGCAAAGAAAGGAGAAAAATAGGTTAAGGCAGTAAAAGAAGCAAGGGAAAACAAATGTAAGCATGCATGAAGCTCTCCCCTTCCAGAGGGCTGCGGGAATGCCTTCCAGCAAGGCCACAGGAGTTGGGAGTTAGTCACAAATTATTCCTAAGCTTAACAGCTCTACTACAGAATACTTCACAATGTCTTACAGACCAGCTTCGGCGGGTAACCTTTGGTAGAGCTCCTTCACCTCCTCGTGTTTGATCTTGCCTCTAGCCACGCTCTGCTTGCGCATCTCGGCCATTTCATTGCACCACTCCTCAAACTTGCAGTTATCTCGCTCTACCAGCTCCTGCAGAAAAGCTGGAAAAGACAAAAAAACCAGGAACTGAAGAGAAAATGCCAGCTATGTTAATTACCACGGGTTATTTGGGGATAACAAACCTAAAAATTCCCTCCCGCAGCCCTGCCGGGCGAGGTCTTTTCCCAAGCCAAGCACATGGACGTGTCTCTCTCTGATACTGACGGTTGCAGATGATTAAATGCAAACTTTTGCACCCAAGAAAATCATTTACTTGAGGTTGGTTGCTATGTTAAGTACAGCTCTTCTGTCCTGTCTCATCATTCCTAGGGGGGAAACAAAAGCTTTTCACCCTCTGGATACACCCGAAGCCTGTCACGACCTGTGATCCAGCACACTGGAAACCCAAGGGCAAAGAGCCCTCAGGAGATGGGAGATTAGCCAGGGCAGATCAACAGAAAGGTGAGGGAAATGTGGATTTTTGCTGCCACAGATGGAAAAACCCCAAACAACCCAAACCTCAGCAGGGAAAAAAGAAGATAAACCACTTCCCTCACAGGGCTGGTGGGAGGGAGCGGGGGGGAAGCTCTGCTTATCTGAGGCCTTTTCCTATTTAGAATTATTTTGAAGAGCTAAAATATCTGCAAAAAGGTTAATTCTTTGCCAAAATATCCACCTTGGGAGAATATCCAGTATTAAAAAATAAGCAGCCTGACCTCCTTGAGGTCAGAGCCAAGTTACGTCTCTCCACTGTCCCGGAAAGGCCGCTTTTTAACAGCATCAAAGCAAAATGCCTCAAATTTACAGTTCCATGAAACCTCTCCACAACCGCAGAGCTTGACTGCTGCCCTTCACTCCTTGTTCCCTGGCAGGATTCCACGGGAAACAAAGGCAACCGCGGGGCTGTGCAGGAATTTGGAGCTGGGTGGGGAGGTTTTGGTTGAGTTATTGTTTTGAGCAGAGGGGTAGGAGGAAAAGGAGAGCAAGAAAGCTCAGGAAACAGGCTGAAAATACAGATCCAGGCAGGAATTAGTGCTAATTCCTGAAGTTTTATGGCTTGGAGGGTGTGTTTTAAACAGGGGGGGGGCTTGGGAAATGTTTGGGGTGTTATTAGGGGGGAATATGGCGTATGATTTACTCCCTCTGTAAAGATCCAAAGGGACCTGCCACCTCTGCTGTCCCTGTTCCACAGAAAATGAATGAAGGGGGAACACACCTCAGCACCAGAGGCCTAATTAGTATTTCTAATCAAGGCGCAGCTGAACACGAAACATTAAACCCAGAGGCCAAGCCCATAGGGAGTTCTGGCACCCCCATAATTCTAAAGCTCAGCCCAAATTCTCATTTGGTGCTTGGAGCCTCTTTATTTTCATGTCATTTATTCCCAGTGTGGCAAAGCTGAAGCAGTCGCAGAGGGAACCTGACATCTGTCAGGATTATTCACCTCCTCATGCATTGCTGATGACATTCACCACGCTCTTCTCCTGCGCCTTCGGAATCCAAGCAGGACTGTGGTGGTGAATCCCAGCGGAATGATCTCCTCCTGACCCCCTCCCAGCTTGGCCAGTTGTTTAAGAAAGCAATGTCTGAGTGGGCATATGGGAGGGATCAGCAGTTTAATGTTAACTAAGTGCTGGGAAAACCCAGGGGTTTCACTGGTCAAGACACCAAGGTGCCACACGGCACCTTCGGGGCTCATGGCAAACAGTCAAAAATCATGGAATCCTGGACTGGGTTGGGAGGGACCTTGAAGATAATTTTGTTTCACCCAGGGACACCTTCCACTATCCCTGTTTGCTTCGAGCCCCATCCAACCTGGCCTTGGACACTTCCGGGGATGGGGCAGCCACAGCTGCTCCGAGCAACCTGTGCCAGGACCTCACTCCCCTCACAGCCAGGAATTCCTTCCCAATATATCCCAATATTCCTGCCCTCTGGCAGTGGGAAGCCATTCCCCCTTGTCTTGTCACTCAATCTCTTGTCCCAATTCCCTCTCCACCTCTCTTGGGGACCCTTTAGGCACTGGAAGCAGCTCTAAGATCTCCCTGGAGCCTTCTCCGGCTCTCCCAGCCTGGAACCAGAGCAGAGGGGCTCCAGCAACTTCCTAGCCCCAAAAATGGGGCTTCAGGCAAAATTCTGCCTCCTGGCCTACCTGGAGCATTGCAGGATGAGACGGATCCCAGAGGGACTCACCTGGCACTTCAACTGTGAGGGATTTCTCACGGGCCTGCAGCCTGTAAACCAGCATGTAGGCGTTGCGGGAGCAGTGCGTGCCCTTCCCACACTTGGGCTTACGGGTCTGCGATTTCGATGGCTCTGCTATGGGAACAAAAGGCAAAACCTCAGCAACACATGAGCTCCCTCCCTGATCCTCCAGTAACGGGATGAGTTGGCCACCCAGCCAGCTTCTCTGTGCCAGGCCTCTGTGCCAAACACTGGGCTTGGCATGACTCAAAATTGTATCCCAAAGAAAGCCCCAAATCTCTCCAGCCTTTCTAGCTAAATCAAAGGGACTAAATTTAGGAGCCTGTTCCGAACCTCCCTTCTCCAAGAGCCTTTCTTCTCTCCTGAGTGGAACTTCTCTGAGCCAAAAAGGAAAAACATCCTTTCTCCCTTTTGCCTCTTTTTCTGGTGTTCTGACTCCAAAGAAAAGAGTCAAATCCTCAGGGAAGAAAATCATATTTACAGGTGATTGTGGATATGAAAAAAACACAGCAAAGCTTTTAGGAACCCAACAGCCATGGAAAGGGTTGTTTTGAAGCAGCTGCTGGGGGATGTAAAGTTGTGTTGCAAGAGCTGCTGTTTCCAGATGGATTCTCAGGCAAAGAAAACACTTATCTACAGCTGCAGCTTCAAAAATCAAACCTTTTTAAATAAAGAAAAAAATTAAAGGAACAACGTTCCGTAAGTCAAACTCTAAATGGACCACTGAATTATTAAGTTTCTTTTTCCCAAATTCTGAAAAAATTCATGTGCCTTTCCACGCACACCATCCAGGGGACTTCCCAGACTCTATTTATTTGCATTTTATCCAAGAATTTTCTAAATTGTTCTCATCTGCATGGCCAAGACTCTCCCCCCACCCCGGACCTTCACTTTATGTTATCCTACCTTCTCCTGCTGTTACATGTATTTGTAACAAAGAAAGGCCTCAGTTTTGCCCGGAACAGGCAAATTACATCAAAACTTAATACAAGTACTGAGCTCCCAGCTTAAAGAGGCTCCTAAACATGCTTTACTTCTATTCTCCGAAGAGCCTTAAATTGAAATACGAGAAAAAAGAACATTTACTTGCAGTTAAGCATAAAACTTCATAAAATTGAGGTCATGGCAGTTTATTTGCATCTCATTTTGTTGCACTGGGTGAGTGGGGTGGGTAAAAACAAAGGCTGAACTGCTCTTGGTGCCTTTCAGGGCTCAGTTTCCCTGTGCACCACTAGATGTCCGGCCAGCTCCAGCCTGGGCCAGGAGACAGTGGAGCCAAGGGGAACGGGACACAGCTGCTGGAACAGGCAGGATCATGGAATCACTAAAGTTGGAAAAGCCCTCCAAGATGATCAAGTCCAACCATTAACCCAGCACTGCCAGGTCCACCACTAACCCATGTCCCCAGATGCCACATTTACACACTTTTTGAAGACCTGCAGGGATAATGACTCTACCACTGCCCTGTGCAGCCTCTTCCAATGCCCGACTACACCTTCCATGAAGGATTTTTCTCAATATCCAACCTAAATCCCCCCCAGCACAGCCTGAGGCCATTCCCTCTTGTCCTGTCCCTGTTCCTCGGGAGCAGAGCCTGACCCCGCCAGCTGACTCCTCCTGTCAGGGAGCTGTGCAGAGCCAGAAGGTCCCCCCTGAGCCTTCTTTTCTCCAGGCTGAGCCCTCTCAGCTCCTTCAGCTGCTCCTCAGAAGCTCTCCATACTCTTTTCCTTGTGCTCCAGACCCTTCCCCAGCTCCACTGCCCACCTCTGGACACATTCCAGCACCTGAAGAAGTATCCTGCAGGTGAGAACAAGGAAATGGGAGAAGGCTGATGCCCCATTACACCAAACCAAAGGAGCACTTAAATCTGCAGGTGTTTTGTCTTCTCTAAAGATGCCTTGAAGAAAAGCAACATTCCCTAAATTCCAACCACAGCAAAACATCCTGGTGGACCAGAATTCCTGGGAATGCATTGCTTGCACCACAAGTCAATTTCTTATTAATTTCCCTGTTTTTCCCCCCTGTGAGCACCTGCACTACAGAACACTGAGCCACTACAAAGCCATTTCACTCCAAATGCCAACACTGAGCAGCTCTTATTTATTGACTGCAGAGTGAGAAATCCACAGGTCCAGCCTCAGCCCAAGCTCTCCAAGAAATCTCTAAGAAATCCAGTTCAGGAACACGGTGATCTGGGCAGCACACGATGAGCCAGTAAAACAGAAAAGCACCAAGAGAAAAGCTCAGAGTAAAAAGGCAGTTTTAGCTTCCAAGTTGTTATTTGGATCAAAATCTTTTTTACTGCCTCCAAGTAAAACACCTCAGTGGAAATAGAACCGTAATGTGTTAAGGAAACTGAAAGCATTCTCCTTATCTGTTCCAAGGAAGTGGCACTCGCCTGTTGCTCCCTGATAGGAACCCGCTGCCCGTGCTATCAGCGTCTTATCTGCCATGTGGCAGCCAGAGAAACACTAGAGCAGCTGATCATGAGGTGTAAACACTCACACGGGGCTGAAACAAATTTGCTGAAGTAAATCTGGCTGCAATCACCAGGATTGCTGTTTCCCACGTTCCTCCAAGCCGTGATAGCCCATGTAGGAGCATTCTGGGGAGGAGCAGGAGGCTGCATCCAGGGATGCCCGTGGTTTTGGTGGAAAGAGTTATTTTAAAAGGGCACTCACAACTGAAAGGTTTTACCTAGATCTTCCTCAATCCCCAACTGCAGTTTCTTCCCCTCCATCTTCTCGATGTCTTCGTCGTTGAACTTGTACCACTCGCCCGTCTGCGGGTCCTTCACGTGGGCGATGTAGTGCCCGGAGTAGGCACTTACTCCACGGTGTATGAGCACAGCGCTCAGTTCGTACACATACACGCCATCTGCAAGGCAAGCAGCACTTACACACAGCTCTGCAGCCAACAGCACTCATCCTTCCTGTCCTAAAACTGTGTTTTCACCAGGCAGCAAAACCTGCACTTGAACTCACAGCTCTTCAGGACACTGCTAAGAGGGCTGTGGCTTAATAACAAGGATGTTGTTTGAAATACAGGCTTCAAACAACTCTTGACAGAATTTTCAATCAAAAGAAGATTCAGAGGAATCACAGAATCCCAGAATAGTTTGTGTTGGAAGGGATTTTAAAGCCCATCTTGCTCCACCTCTCTGCCATGCGCAGGGACATCTTCCACTAGACCAGGTTGCTCCAATCCCTGTCCCTGGACACTTCCAGGGATGGGGCAGCCACAGTTTCTATGGGCACCCTTTGCCAGGGTCTTGCCACCCTTACAGGGAGGAATTTCCTCCTAAACAGAATTACAGAGGAGATCTGCCAAGAGGCAATGGGCAAAGATAACAAAAAACTGCCCCCAACTCACTTTTTTGCTCCATGAAAGGCTCCATGTCCAGCAGCTCTGAGAAGCCGATGTAGGTGTTCAGCTTCTTCTTGTGGCCAGTTTGCCTGTGCAGAGGCAAAGCTTTGGCTCAGGGCACAGCAATAACAGCTCACACTCCAAAATAACTCCCTTGAATCCTCATGAGCATCCTCAGAGAGGCTCAGACACCCTGTCACCCCTCAAATTAAAGCAGGAAGAGCAGGGTAGGTGACTTCCCCAAGAGCTTCCAGGGTGTTCCCACTCACCTGTCAAATACAAAGCGCATGAGCTGCAGGTTGAGGGTGCAGGGCAGGCTGAGCAGCCGGATCTTCCTCGTGGCATTTTGCTTGCTCTGACAAGTCTCACAAAAATAACGATTGTCCCCTTCTAATTTTTCCTCCTGAGTGTGGAGAGGCAGAGGGAAAGGTCTTGAGAATATGTCAGCACTGAAAAGTCAATTGAGCTACTCAGCAGCTGAAGAATGAGAAGCACCAAAGTTACTTTAACTGTTTAAGTTCCTTTTCAGCTGCTTCCCAAAATTTTGTCTGAGTTAAAGACACACTAAAGGCACTTTACAGCATGGCCATAGCATGCTGCTCTCACTTTAAGGCAAATTTTAGACTGAATCAAGCCCCATTCCAAGTTCTCAGGTCTCTTACTCTTGCTCCTCGCTTGACTGAGCTGGTTTATACCAAAGAAAATAATTAAATCGCCCCTCTTACGAGCTCACATGGACCCAGTTAATGTAAAGCCACATTTTAGCCTGGAAACTACAACCTCTGCTAAGCCACTCAAAATCACTCACTGCCTCTAAGCAGACCTAAGGGCAGGACTAGGCCAGAGGAAAATTCCAACCCCTCAAAAAAAGTCACAGGGTTGTTTTGTGTGAAGGAGGAGCAGACAAATGTCAAGTTGACCAATTCAGGAGTTTAATGTGTGCACCCAAACCAGTTTTGTTTCATAGACCTTTCAGGCAGAGCAACTGGTTTGCTGAGTGCACCGGGTTAGTTCTGTCCTAAACAGTTTGAGTGGAATCCACACCTTAGTGTGCCAGAGCTGAACTTCAGATCCAAGCAAATTTTCAAGCTGAATTGAGAGCACTTGCAGCTGTTCCTGCAGCTATTCCCGGCACTCTCTGGAACTTCTGAGAGCACATTTTTCAGCAGGGAATGTCTCCTGTCGCTATGCAGATGAGCACTGACACAGAAAACATGGAAAGCAGCCGTTCTCCCAGTGCTATCCGTGACAAAGCAGGCAGAGACTTTTCCCTAACTTTCCTGGCAAAGTATTTTAACTAAAAATACAACTTTCAAGTGCTTTTTAAAGCCATAACAGGACCATGTGATATCATGGAGCCATTCCTTGCTCCGTGCCTCAATCCTCATTTTTTGAGTCTGCAGAAAAAAACATTTTCACTCGGATGCATCTTACTGAGCCAAGTCAGTGGCTTCGCTCTGACACTGACCTCGAAGGATGTGAATTGGAGGAAGGAATTTAAATTCCTTGCTAAAAATAGCAGGACTCCAACCCCAACAAGCTCATACCTTGAGGAATTCCGTGATACAGTCTGTCAGCTGCTTGTGTCCTTGGATGTTTAACTCCAGCTCGTAAAATTTAGACACCAGTTTAGATTCTCTGCCACACTGGTTGCAGCTGGGATGGGAAAGAAGACAAAAAATATCTGAGGACAGGTCATGGCTCATGTGTCGGGGCTTCCCAGCCTTTAGTAAAATATTCCTTGAATAAAACCAGGAGAAAAAGTGAAGTCAGGGCTAAGGAAATTCACACCTCCACACCACAAAAACCCCAGGAGGAGGTTTAAACAGCTTAACAGCACCTACCAGGACTTGTCACAACTCGCATGCACCATTTTATATTATTTTTAAGCTGAAATTCACAACTCTGAGAACACAGAAAGGAAAATACAACACCCAGGATGCTGATTTCTGGCTGCGGGACCTGCCACTCCATTAACTCACTTGCAGGTTTAGTTGGTAAATTCTCATTAAAGGATTAAAAGCACCAGGAGAACTGTCACAGCAACACTACACATAAGGAACAGGAAAGGAAAAGGTAAATATTTCTGAGAAAGTGTTTCTGCTGCAGCTTAACTGCCTGCTCTGGTTGTTAGGAGGGATCTTCCCCTCCCAAATCCTTCTAAAAATTTAAATATTTACAAAAAGGGTCTTTCCAAAACTATTACTTACACTGTGACATAGGCATACTCTCCACAGAACTGCTTTTGCACAATGTTCCGGACATCTGGGTTTTTCTGTTTGGACAAAGTATCTTCCAGCAGGGACATGAACAGCTTGGAAAACTCCTGGGCATCCTGAAAGAGAAAACCAAGTTCATTAACAATCCACCACAGCACAATCCCAACCCTGTCACTAATTCACTGCTAATTACCCCGAGCCCTCCACACAGGCTGTGCCGAGGCTCCGTGCACTGCATGGAAAATAAAGATCGGGTAGAGGAACTGAGGAGAACAGAGGAATTTGGCTAAAAGGAGCATGAGGCCCTCGGTGTGGGAGCACAGCAGGAGCTGCCCTGGCTCCCCGCCAGCCCTGCCGGGGGCTTTGACTTCTGCCCCGCTCCTCCCAGGATTCTGGAAGAGATAAAAACCCTCCTGTGGAGCTTTCGAGCCCCTTGATCCTCGTTTTTGCAGCTGTCCCTGCTTGGATCAGAAGTGAGAAGAGAAATAAAAACACCCCAAGAATGAGAAGCTGTCCTATGGATCCCGGTGACACTCCAGAGCTTCCCCATACCCAGCTTGAGGCCTGTCTCTCCCACTGCCCTTTGGTGTCCCTGGTCAGCTTCCTTCCCCTCCTGACCCTCCCAAGGAAACACTTGCCAGTGCTCCGGCTCTTCCTCCAAAACCTCCCATTACGTCCCCAAGTGGATTTCCAAGCCGTGTCCCTCTCCCAAGCTCTCTCCAGCTGCAGCCCCACAGGGCCCCACAGCACTCGCCTCCCACACACTCCCCTCGGATCCTGGCTGGCTCCTGGTGATCCACCTCACCCTGAGGATCTCCTCACCCTTGGGAGGGCCCTTCCACCACCCAACCCCCACCCCGGGGCAGAGCAGCCCATGGAATACCTGCAGAAGGACCCTCACTGTAGCTCTGGCTCACACCTGGTCCCACCCCATCACTCCTGGTCTTCATCCCACCATCCCCTTGGCTCCTCCTGATCTTCTGCACTCATCACTTCCTAGCCTCATTCCATTGTTCCCTGGGCTCCTCCTTATCTCCCTGTCATCATCCCATTGTTCCATGTCCTGATCCCATCACTCCCTGGGCTCTTCCTGATCTCCCTGTCTCCATCCCATTGCCCTGGGGCTCCTCCTTATCTCCCTGTCATCATCCCATTGTTCCATGTCCTGGTCCCATCATGCCCTGGGCTCTTCTCGATCTCCCTGGCCCCATCCCATCACTTCATGTTCTCATTCTCTCACTCCCTGGACTCCTCCTGATCTCCTTGGCCTCATTCTATTGTTCCTTAGCCCCATCCCATAACTCCCTGGGTTCCTCCTATCTCCCTGTCCTCATCCCTTTCCTCCTTGGGATCCTCCTGATCTCCCTCTCTCCATCCCATTGCTCCCTGTTCTCCTCCTGATCTCCCCGTCTCCATCACATAACACCTTGGACCCCTCATCTCCCTGGCCCCATCCCATCACTCCCTGGGCTCTTCCTGATGCCTCTGCACTCCTGATGTCCTGGTCCCCTCCTGTTTCCCCTCTGCACTCTGGGAGGGGCCCAGAGGCCCACCTCCCACCAGACCCAGCTGGGACCTGACCAGTGACCACCCAAGGGTGATTCCCAACTTCTGGAAGTGTCAGAAATCCCCTCCCACACACCTGCTGCTGCCCCGTGTCCAGCCCCAAGGCCTTGACAAAGCCTGAAGGGTCGATGTATCGCCGCTTGCTGTTCTGCAGCAGAGCAAACAGGTACTGCAGGTGCTCACAGATGGTCTGCGGCTCATAATCTGGGAAAAACACAAGGCACAGCAGGAATTTAGGGTGAGAAGGGATCGCTCGAAGTGCTTTGCTTGTTCTGGCTTTGTCGGGGGAAATTAACCACTGAAAGTGATGGGCTTGGAAAATGGTTTGAGTTGTCAGGAAAACTAAAGTGGATCATGTAGGTGATGATGGCAAATTCCAGCACAAGCCAAACAGAGAATAATTTAGGTTGGAAAAAACCCTTAGGATCATCAAGTCCAACTGTAAATATTTACTTTCTGCATCTTTCAGACAGGAGGGTGGAGCCAGGCTCTGCTCCCAGGGAACAAGGGACAGGATGAGAGGAAATGAACTGGAGTTGCATCAGGGGAGGTCTAGGTTGGATATTAGGAAAACTTCCTTCACCGAAAGGGTGGTCAGGCACTGGAACAGGCTGCTCAGGGCAGTGGTAGAGTCTCCAGTCCTGGAGGCGCTCAAAAAATGTCCAGATGTGGCACCTGGGCACATGGGTTAATGGTGGGCTTGGCAGTGCTGAGGGAATGGTCGGACTGATAATCTTGGAAGAATTTTCTAACCTTAGGGATTCCATGATCCCATCTTGCAGCACCCAGCACAAGCTGTGAGTGAAGGGTTTACACAGCATGAACCAATTACCCCGAAAAACAGCTTCTTACTTACCCCAGAAAGTGAAACATAATTTAAAACCACCATGAAACAGCAGCAGACCTGAGGCAGTTACGCTGACCTGGAGCTTCTCCGGGGAAAGTACCCAAGACCAGGAAAAACTGGGAGCCTTAATCCTATCTGGGGCCCAAATTTCAGCCCTGCCGTGGGATAACTGCAGCTCTGTGACAGCTCTGGTCCACATGGTCCACCCCCAGCACCATCACTAGGCTACTCTGGGAAGCAAGACCAAACCATCATTTTCAACCAGCTCAGATCACTCTGATCTAAGAAATCGCTTGGATTAAGGTTGGTTTGTTCCCAAAATCCAGGTGATGGCTCAAAACTAACAGTGTAGCAACAGGATGTACAGCTGTAGCTTTGCCCATAAATTCTCCTGATAAACCTTATCCCAACGTGCAGTTTCAGGAGGAAAGGAACAAATTCCCTTCTCCCACACACCTGTGTCCTTGGGAACACCATCCCCGCAGGCGCTGGGGCACAGGTAGAGTGCCTGCCGCAGCTCCAGGTTCAGGAACCACATCTGCAGGAAGGTGTTGACGTAGCACGTGGCACCGAGGTTCGTCAGGCCCACGAACGCGTTCTGGGGGGGCAGAGAAAGGGCCAGGAAAGGTCACCTCCCCTCATCCCCAGTGTCCCCCCTGGGCCTCGGGGATGGGGTTTGGGGGGTACCTTCTTGCGGCGCTCGCAGTTGGGGTCGTCGATGTTGTGGAAGCTGTTCTCATCGATCTCGCCCAGCCACACGTGCTCCCCGATGCCCACCAGGCAGTTGGGGTTCCCCCGGCAGTTCCTCCTGGGGAGCCAGACCCCAGCCGTCACCCCCATGTCCCTTGGGGGCTGGGAGGGGTGATAGTGGGGATATGGGGGCAAGGATAAGGGGAAGCCCATAATGTTGAATAGGATGAGACATGGAATGCTCCCTGCCCCTGCAAAACGGTGGTCATGAGTGAGGAAGGAACTGGAGAGCTAGAGGGGTTTTTACCAAACCCTTGTTGGTAAAAATGGGGACCTCAACGGAGAGTATGGGACCAAAGGGTTCTCCTATATCTGGGAAGCCAGGGAGGGACAGGGGTCGCCCCAACTCCAGGGTGAGTGCCCTATATCCAGGCCAGGAGACAGGTTCCCTACAACCCACAGGGATCCCCTATAAATGGGGAGCCAGGCAGAGAGCGGGGTCCCTACAACCCTGGAGTGGCCCTAGTTCCTTATATCTGAGAAGCCAGGAAAAAAGAGCAATTCCCTACAACCCCGGGATCTTCCTATAAATGGGGAGGGACAAGCAAGGAGAGGGGCTCATCACAACCCCATGGAGGCTCCCCTATGTCTGAAGAGCCCAGCAAAAACGGGTCCCTCACAATACCAGGGTGGTGCCACGTATGTGGTGAGCCAGGTAGGGAGGAGGGTCCCCCACTACCCCAGGAGAGTTCCCCTACATCTGAGGAGCCAGAGAACGAAAGGGGTTCCCCACAAGCCGGGGCGGGTCCCCTATGTCTGAGCAGACAGGGTTCTGACAGAGAGGTTCCCCACCACCTCAACGGAGTCCCCTATATCTGGGGAGCCACACAAGGAGACAGTGCTGAGAGCCGCCCCAACGCCGGGAAATGGGGGTCCCCCCGAAGGGAACACGGGGGAGCCTCCACCGACCCCTCGGGACCTCTGGAGGGGCGGGGAACGCCCCGCGCCTCACGGGGGCAGGGAATACAGGGTGTCCCCCCAGCTCTGGGGGCCGGAGAAGCCCCCAGTTGCCACGCGCGCTGTGGGGGGGGGGGGTTCGGTGCCCGGCCCGGCCCCGCGGTACCGGCAGGCGCCGCGCTGGCAAGGCTCCAGCCGGACGCGATAGGCCGCCTCGATGTGCTCCTGCGCCACCGCCTCGGGCGGCACCGTCTCGGTCCAGCGCCACGCCGCCTTCTCCAGCTGCAGCCGCGGCGCCATCGCTCCCGCCGGCGCCCCAGGGCTGCCCTGGCCCGGCCCTTGCCCCGGTCCTTGGCCCGGCCCCGGCGCGGTCCCGATCCCGCCCGGCCCCTCCTGCCGCCGTCAGGGCTGGTGACGCCACGAGCGCGACGCGGTGACGGCGCGAAGCACTGACGTTCCCGGCGCGCGACGCGCGGGGCTGGGGCGGGGCTTCCGCCACGGGGGCGTGGCTTGGGCACGCCACACACAGGTTGGTGTCCGCCGGGGGAGGGGCATGAGGAATCAGAGGCGTGGCTTGTGGGAGCAGTGGGAGGGGGTGCGGCCTGTGCGGCCTGGGGGCGGGGCTTCTCGCCATGTGGGCGTGGCTTGCGCGGTGCGGGTGGGCCTGCGCGGCCGGGGCGGGGGGGCCTGTGGCGCGAGGCCACGACGAGTCCCATCGGCCCCCCGCCATCCACACGCTGTCCCCAGAGCTCCCCCCCCAGCCCTGTACCCCCGCCAGGCTCCTCTGCACCTCTGTGTCATTCCCCCGGACTCCTATACTACAGCCCCCCACACCGTAACAGCCCGGACCCCCTGAACCCCCAAACCATATCCCCGTATACCACACCCCCCGCACCCCAATACCATAACCCTTCCATACCACTCCTCCCTATACCATAACCTCCCCAACCCCCGTACACCCCTGCACCCCCACACCGTGCCCTCCTAAATCCTCCCACCATACCTCCTCTCCTATACTCCCACAGAACCCCCAAACCATCTTGCTCATACTACACCGCCCTGTACCCTAATATCAAAGTCCCCCTACATCCCCACACTACCTCCCAACCCTCATGTCCCCCATCCCATCCCATCCCATCCCATCCCATCCCATCCCATCCCATCCCATCCCATCCCTCCTGTACCCCCATATTGCTTCGGCGCAGCCCCCAAACACAGCAGCCGCACTGGTTGTCTCTCCTTTAATAGCTGTCCCCGCGGGGGGGTCCCTGCCAGCACCCCGATTGTCCTTCGCGCCCCCAACCCGCCGCCACCTCGGGGGGCACTCAGGCGGCCCGGCCGCCCCAGCACAGTTTCCAGGGGCCTGTGGAAGGGGGGTGTAAACATTTTTGGGGGTCCCGGCCCCCCCCCCGAGTCATCCTGGGGCAGCAGAGCACTGTTTCCTCCCGGTAGTTTTTTTTTGAAAATAATAAAATTGGCCAAATTTCCCCCAAACTCTGTTTTGGGGGGGGGGGTTAGGAGGGGCAGGGGGCCACGGGGGAGCCCCCCACAGCACCGTGCCGGAGGTCGATGGGGTGTCGGGGAATCCCAGCGGACTCCAGTGCCAGTCCCCGCACGCACCCCGAGAGGCCGGAGCTGAACTTGCCGGCAGTCAGGGCACGGGGGTCAGGGGCACCGCCTGCGGGGGGACACAGGGAGCATGTGGGTGGGGGGCACCCACTGGGCCCACCTGTGTCCCGGCCTGGGACACCTGCTCATGTCTATCTTGTGTCCCATCAGGTGTCCCCACCCCATGTCCACCCACGTGTCCCATCCTGTGTCCATCGCACATCTCTCCCTGCGTCCCACCCTGTATTCCACCCTGTCCCATCTCATGTTCCACCTCGTGTCTTATCCCAGATGTCATGCTATGTCCATCCCATGTCCTACCCCACGTCCATCCTGTGTCCCATTCTGTGTCCATGCCATATCCCACCCCTTATCTGTGTCCCACCCCATGTCCAACCCCTGTGCCATCCCGTGCCTCACCCCATCTATCCCATGTCCATCCCAAGTCTATCCCACCTCCACCTCGTGTCCATCCTATGTCCCGTCCTCTGTTCAATTTCATCTTCATCCCACATCTCCCACCCCATGTTTATCCTCTGTCCTCTCCATGTCCATCCCACATCCACCCTGTATCCATTTATATCCCAACCCATCCCCCCTCATGCCCTCCCATATCCCCCCGTGTCCCCATGTCCCACCGTACCCACGTAGACGCTGCCCTCTGTGTTGGCCATGACATTGGATCCAGGTGATTCTCCACTCACTGGCTCCTCTCCGTCCACCTGGAGCTGCCCACGCCGGCCCTCCCTGCGGGGCACTGTCAGCACCTGCACCCCAACCCCACCCCAACCTCACCTCAACCCCAGACCCTGCCCACCTTGTCACCATCACCCGGTGCCACTCGCCGTCATTGACGGGGTCTTCAGAGGTGATGGTGGCCTCGCCACTGCCCAGCTGGTAGCTGTGGAGGGGCACGGCATCAGTGTGCACGGCACCTCAGGGGGCACCTTGTGGGCTCAGGGGACCCCTGGGTGCCACATGTCATGCCAGGAGACCCCGGTCACCCCCTCACCTGAACACCAGGTGCCCATCCTTCAACCCGAGGCCAAGGAAATCTTTGGCTTTGCCACCCTCGCCAGGCTCCTGCGGGAGCAGCAGGAGGTGATCAGAGGGGGCATCCAGACCCCACCATAAGGGGGTCTCACAGCCCAGTGCCCTCCCTGTCACCCTGTCCCCCCTCTCACCGCGCCGTGCCACAGCAGCAGCCCCTGGGCGCTGCGTGTCCGCAGCTCCAGCTCGATGGTCTCAGGAGCCTCAGGGGGGCTGCGAGGGGAGGGGGTGGGTGATAAGGGGCAGCACCCAAAAAGGCAGTGATGCCGTTGGGGGATGCAGCACCCCAAAAAAGGGGTGGTGCCATGGCGGAGGTGCAGCACCCACCCGGGGTGTCCCGGGTCACTCACCCACGAGGGAAGAGGTGCCCGGGAAGGGCCAGGTAGGATCCGTCCTGGAATGTGGCGCTGAACTGCCCAGGGGTGTCTGGGGGAAGATGGCAGGTCAGAGGGGGCCTCACCCGCATTTTGGGGATAAAAAGGGGAAATGGGTGCAGGGACCCACCGCCACCCCCGCTGCCCTCCTGCCAGTCCTGCTCCAGCTCTGCCAGCACCGAGCCTGTGGGAGAAGAGGGGGTAAAGAGGGGGCATGTATCCCCTTGGTGACCCCAAGTGTTCCCCCACCATGTCCCCATGTGTCTCCAGTTGTTCCCAGGTATCCCCAATTACTCCCCAAGTGTATATCCTCAACAGTGTCCCCAGGTGGCTTCAATTAGTCCCAGGTATTCCCAAGTATTCCCCAAGCATGTGTCCCTGCCATGTGCCCAGGTGTCCCTCTGTGTCCTCAGGTGTCCCTCCGTGTCCCCAGTCAATCCCCAAGGGTCTCCAGGTGTCCCCCCTATGTCGCCAAGTGTCCTCCAAGTGTCCCTAAGTGACCTCCTCCCATGTCCCCAAGTGCCTCCCCATGTCCCCAAGCTTCCCCTCATGTCCCCACACGTCCCAAGCTGTCTCAAAATGTCCCCAGGTATTTCCAAGTATCCTCAAGTGTGCACGTCCCTTGTGTCCCTGGGTGTCCCCGTGTCTTTCCTTTATGCCCCCCACGTTCCTCAGTGACCCGAGGTATTCCTCTGTGTCTTCAAGTGTCCCCAGGTGTCCTCCCTTGCCCCTCCATGTGTTCCCCCCTCACTGTGCTGGCAACGTCCCTGCATGCTCCCTGTGTCCCTCAGGTGTCCCCAAGGTGTCCCCCCATGTCCCTGCGTTGTCCCCTCACGGTGCTGGCAGCGGGCCCCGCTGTATCCGGGAGGGCAGTGGCAGGAGCCATGGACACAGGAGCCACCGTGCAGGCAGGGCCGGGAGGGGTGACAGCCTTCGGCCTCCTCCTCCTCCTCCTCCTCACAGCGCGGGCCTGGGGACAGTGGGACACGGTCACTGGGGGCGATGGGTGACTGTGCCTGGCACACACGGGCACGGCCCCCGCGGGGCACGCCGGGAACAGGTGCGCGCACATACGGCACAGGTGTGCGCAGTGAACACGCGCAGCACAGGCACAGCACACACAGCGTGCACAGTGCACACGGATGCACGCAAGAATGTGCAGCACATGCTCACACACGCAGGGCGCGCACACACGGAGCACACACACCCCGCACAAATGCATGCACAGCCCACACACGTGCAGTGCACACACACACGACTGCACACAGAGAGCACACACACGCAGTGCACAGATGCAGCGCATACAGTGCACACACGCAGCACACGCACTGCACAAACGTACATGCAGTGCACACACACAGCTGCAGTGCACGTGTACAAACGCACACGCAGCACACACACGCAGAAATACACACGCGTGCACGCGCCCCCCGCCCCCACACGCGCTCGCCCCCCCGCGTCCCCGCTCTTACCGCGGGTCCCTGGCCGACACGGGCCGCGGTGGCCGCAGGGCCGCACCCCCCGGCTGCGCAGAAACCGCTCCCGCAGCTCCACCCGCTTCCCGCTGATGGACACCTGCGGGGACACCGCCCACTCGTCACCTCTCGGCCGGCGGGGTTGCTTCCCGACCGGGACACCAACGGCGTCATCCCGCGCCAAGGGGACACCAGTGAGGGTCACCTCTCCAACGAGGGGACATCAACAAGGGGACACCAGCGGCACCACTCCCCTGCCAAGGGGGTCACTTCCCACCAAGGGGACACCCAGGCGGGGCATCACCAGCCCAGTGAGGGAACTCCAACAAGGGGATGTGAAGGAAAGTCACCTCCCCAACAACGGGGTCACCTCCCAACCAAGGGGACACCACCAACTGGGTTACCTTCCCAAGGGGACACCAAGAGGGACCGTTCCCCCAACAAGGCGACATCAGTGGGGACCACCTCCCTCCCCACCAAGGGGATCATTCCCCCAATATGGGGGAATCACCTCCCCACCTGAGAGGGGTCACCTCCCCTCCAAGGGGACACAAGGGGAGTCTCACCTCTCCGATGCAGCCACGGAAGGAGGCATTGGTGGGGGGGCGCAGAGGGGGCTCGGTGCCCCCCAGGTACAGGGGGCTGCGCAGGTTCAGCCCCTGGCTCTTGCCGGGTGAGGAGCGTTTCACTGGGGCAGCATGGTCCACCACCAGCGTCCCATCCTTGTGCACCCGTTCAGCTGTCACCCAGTGCCATTGGCCCAGGGCCACCGGCTCTGTGCTCCGCAGCACTGCTGGGCCTGTGGGAACGGGCGGGTGGTGTCATGGAGGGGACGCTCAGGGATGACTAGGGATGCTCAGGGACCTGAGTTGTGCCCTGGGTGATGCTTGGGGACCCTGGTGATGTTTGGGAACCAGAAAGACTCCCAGGGACCCCACTGACATTTGGGGACTCCAATGGTGCCACAGGACCCCACTGTGGCTCAGGGACCCTTTCGATGCCAGTGAACCCTGGTAATGCTGTGTCACCCTCTTACTCCCAGGGTCCCCAGTGCCACCTCTCCACAGTGCCCCGTCTCTGTGCCACCCACCTGAGCCCAGCTCGTAGCGGAACTCAAGGTGGCCACCGATCATGGCCAAGGCCACAAAGTCCTCGACAGGGGCAGCTTTGCCAGCGCTGAAGAGCAGGAGCCCATCGGGTGCCAGTGGCAGGAACTCGACCTCCAGCCGCAGCTCGTGGTGCACATTGGTGAGGGGTGGGTACGAGACGAAGGCTCCCTCCTCATCGAAGGATGGCACGTTCACCACCTCACCTGCACATGCCAGTCAGTGCCCCGTGTGGGACCCCCCCATCTTCGAGGTGAGACCTTCATCTCCATCCTTGGAGTGGGACCCCAACATCCATCTCCAGCCTTCATCTCCAGGTGGGACATCCATCCATCCATCCATCCATCCATCCATCCATCCATCCATGCATCCTCAACCTTTATTCCCATGATGGGACCCCATCATCCATCCCCAACCTCTATCCCCAACCTCCAACCCCACAGTGGGGCCCAATGTCCAACCCTATGGTGAGACCCAACCTACATCCCCAGAATGGGACCCCAGCCTCCATCCCCGTGGTGCCCATCTTTCCAGGCTGGTCCTTCTCTCTTGCCAGTGTCCCCAAGGTGATACCCAGCCCCACCCCATCTCCATGTCACCAAGGTGGTCCCAGTAATGTCCCCATCTCCCTGGACTGGTCCTCTATCCTACACCCATGTCACCAGAGTGGTCCCAGCTATGTCCCCATTTCCCTGGGGTGGTCCCCACCCCGTCCCCATATTCCAGGATGATGCCAGCTCTGTCCCTGTGTCACTCACCCTCGGTGCACCTCTCCCCAGTCTTGCCCAGGTGGCAGCGACAGGTGTAGCCCTGCCCGTCTGGCCGGTTGACGCAGGTGGCATCAGGCCCACACGCCTCTGTGGGGCGACAAGCCATGAGCACCCATCCTGGAGGTACCCTGAGATGACGTTCCCATGGAAGGAGTGGTGTCACCTACCTGGGTGACAGTGCAAAGCCTGCGAGTACTCGCAATTGCTGCCAGTGAAGCCGTGGGGACATCGGCAGACGTAGGTGCCACTCTCGTCGTCCTGGCACACACCGCCGTTCTGGGTGAGGGGTGACATGGGTGTCAGCAGTGGGTGGGGATGGGTGGGCATTACCTCCTCCCCACCATCCTCACCTGGCACGGCCGGTCCTGGCAGGTGGGACAATTGGTGACACCGTGTGCCTGCAGGTCCATGTCCCCAAAGGCCACCTCCTCCCCTTGGATGCGGAGCTGGCGCACACAGCCTGTGGAGTGTGGACAGGGGCAGAACTGTCACATGATGCCCAGTGTCTCCTCACCCTGGTGCCCCCCAAAACCCCCCACTCACCCATGAAACCCTGGCTGAGCCCCGTTTTTGCCACAGCGCCGATGTTGGGGTACCCCCCCAGGTACAGCTCCTCGTTCAGATCCAGCCCTTGGAACTTCCCCTGCGGGCACAAGAGGGTGGGCACCACCTCCAGCACCCTGACCTCCACCTGACACCCCACCCCCAAACTGATACCTGGGAGGTGCCGTTCACAGTGGGGTGCCCGTCCAGGCCCAGTGAGCCCCAGGTGAGGTTGCGGAGCAGCCGCACGGTGTGGTACTCGCCCAGCCGCAGCGCTGTAGGGTGACGGATGGTGGCCATGCCTGAACCAGCATCAAATCTGATTTTTTGGGGGTACAAGGGGTGTGGGTGAGTGCTGGCACCCATCTCCCACCTCTCCCATAGCACCCACTCATAGGTCTCACCTAAATTCGGGGCGTCCACCCACCAACCCAAAGGAGATGAAGTCAGCACCGCTGTTTTTCCGCTGCCCGTTGTAGAGGAGAAGCCCTGAGGGGTGGCAGAGGATCAGATGGGGCAGTCCCCATCCTGAGGTGGTGGACACATCCTAAGGGACCCCAAAATCCTCCCAGAATGAAGGCGAAACCCTCAGTAAATTGGAGACTCTCAGATGAATAGAGAATGGGAGATAAAGGAGGGCAAGGGGAGCATGAAGGGAGGGGAGGATGACAGCAGGGAAGAGAGGGGGAAATGATGGATGGGACATGAAGGGAGACACAGAGGACATGTGGGGGACATGGGCTCACCATCGGCAGCATCAGGTCGGAAGGTGATGAGGATCTCAAACCTCTTGTAGGCATCCTTGATGGTGGGCAGGGGGAGGAAGGAGCGGGGCGACTGCCCGAAATAGGGGACCACGTGCTCTGCAGGGATGGGGGGGGTCAGGAGGGGCAGGGCATGTCACCCCCACTCCCATCCATCCATCTGTCCCTCTGTCTGTCCTCACCTTGGACCTTCAGCACGTAGTAAGCTGTCTGCCGGCCACGGTGGTTGGCAGCCACACAGGTGTAGACGCCGGCATCCTCGGGGCGCACGGCTGGCAGCGTCAGCACGTTCCCCTGCGCCTTGGCACCTGCTGGCAGCTCCCCATCCAGCTGTGCCACAGTGGAGAGAGGTCAGCACCCACAGGCAGCCCCCACACCTCCTGCCACCCCGACCATCCATCCCTCCATTGCACCTTGCTCCAGGTGATCTCTGGCAGTGGGAAGCCAGATGCCAAGCATGACAAAACAGCCACTGATCCAATGGACACCTCCTTCACCTCTGGCTGCCCGGCGATTTGAGGAGCAGCTGGGGACACACGGAGGTGTCACCACTCTGCAATGACAAGGTGTGTGTCCCCACCTCCGTGTCCCGTGCTCACCTTGCACATGGAGGATGACGTGGGACTGGACGGTGCCCACAGCATTGGTGGCAGTGCAGCGGTACTGCCCAGCGTCTGCCCGCTCCACCTGCTCAATGGTGAGGGTGCCGGCACGGACCAGCACCCCAGGGCGGATGCGGCCCCCCACTTTGCTCCAGGTGACGTGGGGACGAGGTTCCCCCAAGCCCAGGCACTCCAGCTCCACTGTTGTCCCTGCCAGCACCGTCTGCACGGCGGTCCGGATGTTGATCAGGGCCCTGGGGAGAGCTTGGGGGACAGTGCGGTTTTGAGGTGAACCCCTGGCACAGGGAGGCATTGTGGTCCAGCACCAGAGTGGGAGATAGGGAGAAACAGGGTTCCTGAGGGGATGTGGGACAATTGGGGTGGCTGTGGGAATGGGGAGAGGTCAGAGGTGTTGGGAGCCCTCGTGAGCATGGGGAGACATTGGGGGTACCAGGGTGGTCACGGGTGTGGGAAGAGATAGGGGGCACTTGGGTGTCCGTGGGTGTGGGGAGAGATTGATTGTGTTGGGATGTCCACAAGAATGGGGAAGGGTGGAGGGTATTGTGGTGCCTGCAAGCTTGAGGAGAGATTTGGGGTCACAACGGGCATTGGGGGCAATGAGGAGTATCAGGGTGCCTGTGGGTGTAGGGAAATGGAAGGTGCTGGGGTGCCCCTTGGTGTGGGAACATGGGGGTGCTGGGGTGCCCTTGCTGGTGGGGGACAGGTCAGGGGGTGCACATGTCCCCTGGTGCCAGGGTGATGCTCCTACCCTGGACAGTGAGGGTGGCCTTGTCCTCCGCCTGCCCACCCGGGGCACTGGCCCGGCACACGTACACGCCCTGTGCCCCCGACGCCAGCTCTGGCATCCTGCATGGACACAGTCAGGGTGAGGGACCCCATGGGGGACCTGTGTGGGGGTCCCACCTCCCTGTCTCGTGTTCCTTACCGCAGCACCCCGTCCTGCACGCTGTAGGTGGGGGGCAGCTCCCCACCTTCCTTCAGCCACTCCACATGTGCACGGGGGTCCCCGGAGACGGAGCAGGTGAATTCGGCGGTGCCACCCACCCCCTTGACGAGGCTCCCTGGTGTCACCTGCACCACCAAGGGACTGCCAACAATGTCCCCACCTTCACCAGCATCACCTGGAAAGGATGCAGAGCCCCAGTGGTACCCAGTGGCACTTGCATCATCCCAGTGGGATGCAGAGCCCCAGCAACACCAGGATAACCTGGGTGGGATGCAGATCCCCAGTGGTACCCAACAGCATCACCCAGGTGGGATGTGGAGCCCCAGTGGTACCCGTCAGCACCGGAATCACCTGGGCAGGATGCAGAGCTCTGAGAGCACCCAGTGGCACCGCCACCACCCACTGTGGAGCACCAATGGTACCCAGGCTGGGGATGGGCTCACCATGAACAGCCACATGGGCGAAGGCCTCGGCAGTGCCGACGCGGTTGGTGACGAGGCAGCGGTAGGTTCCGGCGTCAGCAGGGGCCACGGGGCTGAGGCGGAGGAGGCCGGCACGGTGGGCCACGCGCGTCGAGAGGCTGCCGTTCACCTTGTCCCAGGTGTAGTGCAGTGGGGGGGTGCCATGGGCCAGGCACTGCACCTGCAACGTGTCACCCGCCCCCACCGCCGTGTCCTCTGGGAGGATGGTGGCATATGGAGGTGCTGTGGGATGGGTGGAGCAGTCAGCCAGGATGGGGCCAGGAATGGGTCAACGGGGCAACAGGGTGTTGATGAGGGGTGTAGGGAGTGATGGAGATGGGTATGTGTTGGGATGGACAAGAGCTGGATGGATCTATGAGGAAGGGGTGGATAGAGGAGCGTGAGAGGAGATAGAGGTAAGGATGGCTGGGATGGCCAGGAGTGATGGATGAATCCACCAGGAAGGAAGGGATGGATGGATGGATGGATGGATGGATGGATGGATGACTGGAGAGTTTGAGAGGAGATGGCGAGTCGGGTGTGTGGTGGAATGGATGAGATGGATGATGCACAAGGAGAGGATGGATGCAGGAGTCAGGAGATGAAGATTTGGATGTAAGCTGAAAAGATCGAATGATGGATGAATGTACCAGGAAAGGGTGGATGGGTAAGTCTGAGGGGAGATTGAGAGATGAGTGTATGCTGGGAGGGATCACATGGATAGATGCACAAGGAAGGGGTGGATGGAAAAAGTGTGAGAGGAGATGGAGAGATAGGTGTGAGTTGGGATGGTTGAGTGATGGATGAATCCACAAGGAAAAGCTGGATGTAGAAGCGAGGAGATGTAGAGATGGGTGTGTGCTGGGATGGATGAGTTGGATGAATGCACAAAGAAAAGATGGATAGAAGAGTTAGGAGCTGGATGTGAGCTGGAGTGGTTGAGTGATGGATGAATCCACAAGGAAGAGGTAGGTATGTGGGTGGATGGATCAATGACTGGCAGAGGTTGAGAGCAGATGGTGAGTTGGGCATGTGCTGGGATGGACCAGAGGTGGGTGGAAGCACAAGGATGAGATGCAGGAAGGGGTGTGAGAGGAAAAGAAGAGAGGAATGTCAGTTGGAGAGAGTGAGCAATGGATGAGTCCACCAGGATGGGATGGATGGAGGGGCGTGAGAGAAGATGGAGAGATGGATGTGAGCTATGATGGATGAGAGATCGGTGAATTCACAAGGACAAGACAGTTGTAAGAATAAGGGGATGGAGAGATGGGTGTGTGCTGGGATGAATGAGATGGATGGATCCATGAGGAAGAGATAGAAGGAGAGATATGAGCAGAGATAGAGAGATGGGTTTGAGCTGGGATGGATGAGCCATGGATGGATTCATGATGGGCGGATAGATGGATGGATGAGAGAGCAGAAGTGGAGATGGACGTGCACAGGGATGGGACAAGCAGGTGGACATATCCACAGGAAGGGTTGGTGACAGAGCTGGAGAGAAGCTGGAGAGGAGGAGGATGAGTGCTGGGATGGAGTGAGTATGGTCCTGTGAGGAAGGGCTGGATGTAAGGGTGGGAGCGGCAATGGAGGTGGCCACGTTCAGAGGAAGGACGGGTGATGGCAACAGCGGAGGTGGCAGCAGGAACCCAGGGGCACCCCAACCCCCTGCTGTTCCCTCCTTACTCTCCACATCGAGGGTGATGAAGACTTCGGTGGAACCAACAGGGCTGCTGGCATTGCAGATGTACTGGCCCGAGTCCTGCTGCGCGGCACGAGGGATGACCAGGCTGCCATTCACCACACGGTGCTGCCAGGGCAGGGGTGCCCGCAGCTTCGACCACTCGATCCGGGGCACTGGGTCACCTATGACCACACCATGCCCATCACCGTGGTGTCGGGTACTGCTCAGGACACATCTTCTCCACCACAGTCCACCAGGCTCCCCATACCTCTGGCCATGCAGTGCAGTGTGGCGGTGTCCCCGGCCACCACAGTGACGGTAGATGGTGCGGTGACCTCGGGAGCTCCGGGGTGCCGCTGTGACGACTCCACGGTGACGTCCACCCGTGCCTGCGCCGAGCCCAGGGCACTGTGTGCTGTGCACACGTAGGTCCCAGCATGCTCTGGCTTGGCTGGTGAGAGCTGGGGGGAGACAGGGTGGGGATAAGCACCAGGCACTCCCTAGTGCCCCATGGTGCCCCTGGATGCCCCCTCACCTGCAGGATGGCCTGGCTGTCCATGTGCAGCAGCATCTGGTGCTCCACCTTCTGCCGGGAGCCCAGCCGGCTCCAACGCACCAATGGCCGTGGCTCGCCCCGGCCCAGGCACTCCAGGCTCAGGGATTTGCCCTCCTTCACTGTCACGGGGCCTGGTGGCATCACTGACACCGTGGGGGCACCTGGAGAAGGACATTGAGGTGGGGATTGGGACATCACCATGAAGGGCACCTGGAAGGTGCCTGGCCATGGGGGCACCTATCACCCTGGGAGCATCGGGAGCATGGCAGGAAATGAGCATGAGGGTGGGGATGGGGCCACAACATCTCAGGAGCATCCGAAGCCCGTGGAGGATATCAGCATGGGGATGGGGACATTACAACTCCTGGGGCCCCTGGAAGGACATCAGCATGGGGACATGGGCACCACCACTCCAGGAGCACCTGAAGCATGGACAAGAGCTGGGGATAGGGACACCATCACTCCAGTGGTATCTGGATGACAAGGAGGACACCAGCACAGTGACAGGGAGACCACCCTGAGGACACCTGGAGCACATGGAGACAGGGATAGGGCCACCCTGGCCACCTCGTACCTTGCACCACAAGGTTGACAACGCTGCTGGCGACGCCGAAGCGGTTGGAGGCCACGCAGTGGTAGGCGCCCTGGTTAGCCACATGGGCACTGGTGATGGAGATGACTGAGCCATTGGCACTGATCTTCACATTGTCTGGGCAAGGAGGAGCCATCAGCAGCAGGGCCACCGTGGGGACCATGCCAGGGCCACCCTGGGGACCACCATACCTTGGAAGTGTTGGCCAGGCCCCATCCGCCAAGTGATGTTGACAGGCCGGGCGCCATCGTGGACACGGCACTTGAAGATGGCATCTTCACCTGGTGCCACCGCCATGCTGTGTGGGTCGATGGAGATGATGGGGCTCTGCAGACCTGAGGGGACAAAGGGACAGAGAGCCCACGAGGTCACTCACATCACCCATCTCCCCCCAGCATCCTCCCTCATCCAGTAGTCGCACTCACGGTAGCTGGAGCTGTCACGGGAGGTGACAGTGACAAAGACAACGGCCTCGCGGGAGACGCTGCCCGTGTCAGCCCGGCACACATACTCTCCCGAATCGGCCACAGAGAGCTGTGACAGCCGCAGCCGGGACCCCGAAATCTGGGGACATCATAACAGAAGGTGGTGGCATCACCCTGTCATGCACAGCAACCACCATCCTCCACCCCACCGGCGTCCCCACCTACCTGGTGTTTGGCTGGGAGGGCCCCACCGCGCTTGTACCAGGTGATAGTGGCCTGTCCCTGGCCGGCCACCACGCAGTCCAGGTCCAGAGTTTGTCCCTCAGTGACAGAGGACGCCGAGGACTCGATGTGGATGGGTGGCGTGATGCCGGTGGCTGCATGGGCAGGGTTGAGGGTGAACGGCCCCAGTGGTCCCTGACACCAGTGGGAACCTGTCCCCTGGAGGGTGGCACTCACAGTGGGATGGGTTGGCTCCGTCATCAATGGTGACAATGAGGGATGTCTCCTGTGTGATGCCGCCCGATGTCACCCGGCACACGTACTCCCCCGAATCAGCTGCTGTCACCTGGGGGATGCGCAGGCGAGTGCCCGACACCTGGAGGGGACAATTATGGGACAAGTCAGCACTGTAGAGCAGGGGATGGGACAAATTCAGAGTGACCCTCCCCTGTCCCATACCTGGTGGCCAACAGGCAGGGAGCCACCACGTTTGTACCACGTCACGGTGGTGGGGCCAGACCCTACCACCACGCAGTTGAGGTCCAGGGTCTGTCCTTCGGCGATGGCCGAGGACAAGGACTCGATGCGGAGGGGCTGGGAGATGCCAGAGGCTGGGGGAGGACAGGGAAGGTGACACCAAGGTTATCACCAAGGTGACACCCAACTGTCCCCAGGCACTGCCCTCTCTCTCACACTCACTGAAATAGGTGTCAGCACTGCTGGGCACAGTGACAATGACAGATGCCTCCTGGGTGACGGTCCCCAGGGTCACCCGGCACACGTACTCCCCTGAATCAGCCACTGCCACTTGGGCAAGGCGCAGGTGGGTCCCCGACACCTGGTGAGGTGACAGATTGGGGACATCTCAGTACCTGATGCAGGGTTGTGGCCTGCAGGGCAAAGCCACTTCCCGCACATCCCACCTGGCTGTTTGGTGGCAGAGCCCCCCCGCGCCGGTACCAGGTGACATGGGGATGACCCTGTCCTGCCACCATGCAGTTGAGGTCCAGTGTCTGTCCCTCGGTAACAGCAGCAGAGGAGGTCTCGATCCTCACTGGTGGTGTGACACCAACAGCTGGGGGTGGCAATAGGGTCAGTGGGGTCACCACTGTGTCCTCACCACGTCCCTATGTCACGTCTCACCCATTCCAGTACCGTAAGAGGATCCGGTGCCAGTCTGGATGGTGACAATGAGGGATGTCTCATGTGTGACCCTGCCCGATGTCACCCGGCACACGTATTCCCCCGAATCGGCTGCTGTCACCTGAGGAATGCGCAGGCGGGTGCCTGACACCTGGAGGGGTGACACACATGAGAATGGGGACATAAACCCCTCAACACCACCAAAAATCCCTTTTCCACCCCGAAATGCTCCTCAGTGTCCCCTACCTGATGCTTGGCTGGGAGGGACTCCCCGCGCTTGTACCAGGTGACAGTGGCCTGCGCGGGGCTGGCGATGACACAGTTGAGGTCCAGGGTCTGTCCCTCGGCCACGGAGGAGGATGAGGACTCAATGCGCACAGGAGGGGTGACGCCAGCGGCTGGAGACAGAGACAGGAGGGTCACCCCAAGGACTGCGGCACTGTACCCCAGTTCTCAGTCACCTCCTCCTGTCCCCACTCACGGTAGGTGCTGGCACTGCTGGGCTGGATGGTCACCATGATGGAGATCTCCTTGGTGGTGGCCCCACTGGTCACTCGGCACACGTACTCACCTGAGTCGGCTGCTGTCACCTGCAGCAGCCGCAGCCGGGAGCCAGACACCTGTGGGGAGGGGACATGAGGGTCACTGGGGCCATCACCTCTGGCAAGAGGTCATCTGGGATTGCACAAGGCCACTTGAGCTTGCACAGGACCGCTTTGGGCTTTCATGGGCCACCTGGGCTTTTATGGGGTCATTTGGGCTTCCTCGGAGTCACTTGGTCTTCCCTGGGGCCACTTGGTCTTCCATGGGGTCACTCGGGCTTCCGTAGTCATGGGGCCACCTGGGCCTGCCCAGGACCAGCCAACCTTGCATGGGGTCCCCAGGACTTGGATGGGCCACCTGGTCTTGCCCAGATCTGTGTGTATTCCCTATCCTCCCCATTTGGTGACATCCCCCTTCATGTCCCCTACCTGGTGCTTGGCTGGGAGGGTCCCCCCGCGCTTGTACCAGGTGACAGTGGCCTGCGCGGGGCTGGCGATGACACAGTTGAGGTCCAGGGTCTGTCCTTCAGTCACGGGAGATGACAGGGACGAGGACTCGATGCGCAGCGGGGTCGTGCTGCCTGGGGCTGGGGACCAAGACGGGTTAGAGACTGTGACCACCACCATGTGTGACCCTCCCAGGGACACTGGGAGCAGTGTCACCCCCCCATGGGTAACCTCCCATGTCCCTTGTCCCCACTCACAGTAGGCACCGGCACTGCTGGGCTGGATGGTCACCATGATGGAGGTTTCCTTGGTGGCGGCCCCACTGGTTACCCGGCACACGTACTCACCCGAGTCGGCCGCTGTCACCTGCAGCAGCCGCAGCCGGGAGCCAGACACCTGTGGGGAGGGGACACTGGGGTCACTGGGGACACTTTGGTTTCCATGGGGCCATGTGGGCTTGAATGGGACCATCAGGGCTTGAATGGGGCCGCCTGACCTTTCATGGGCTACTTGGACTTGCATGAGCTACGTGGGCTTCTGTAGGCCACCTAACCTTGCATGGGCCACCAGGGCTTGCATGGGGTTTCCTGGTCTTGTATGGGGTCACCTGAGCTTATAGGGGCCACCTCGGCTTCCATGGGACCATCTGCATTTGCATGGGTCACCTGGGCTTGCCAAGGGCCAGCTGGCCTTGCATGGGCCACCAGGACTTGCATGGGCCACTGAGGCTTGCCCAGAGCTGTGGGTCAACCGCATTCACCCCCTTTGGTGACATCCCCTCTCCGTGTCCTCTACCTGGTGCTTGGCTGGGAGGGTCCCCCCGCGCTTGTACCAGGTGACAGTGGCCTGCGCGGGGCTGGCGATGACACAGTTGAGGTCCAGGGTCTGTCCCTCGACCACGGCAGAGGACGGGGAGTCGATGCGCAGGGGAGTCATGTTGCCCGGGGCTGCGGACCGAGACAGGAGGGTGACACCAGTGACACCAAGTGACCACAGCAGGACCTCGCCAGTATGGGCACCTTAGCCGTGGCTCAGTGTTGTGACACATGAGGATCCCCTGCTGGCACTGCCACCCTGTCCCCACTCACAGTAGGCACTGGCACTGCTGGGCTGGATGGTCACCATGACTGCGCTCTCCTTGGTAGTGGCCCCGCTGGTCACCCGGCACACATATTCACCCGAGTCGGCCGCTGTCACTTGCAGCAGCCGCAGCCGGGAGCCAGACACCTGTGGGGAGGGGACACAAGGGTCATCAGAGCCACCTGGGCTTGCACAGGGCTGTGCACCAACCCCAGCCACCCTTCGTATCATCGCCCTCTGCATCCCCTACCTGGTGCTTGGCTGGGAGGGACCCCCCACGCTTGTACCAGGTGACAGTGGCCTGTCCCTGCCCGGCCACGATGCAGTTGAGGTCCAGGGTCTGTCCCTCAGCCACAGTGGACGAGGATGCCTCGATACGGACAGGGACACCTGAAACTGATGGTCCTGCAGAGGAGGACAGAGCTGTGACGGTCTGTTGGGAACCAGCACGTCCCCTCCAGTGCTGCTGAGCCCAGCCTTACCATAAGATGAGCCAGATGCTGCCACGACGGTGACAATGACAGATGCCTCCCGGACGGTGGTCCCCAAGCTTGCCCGGCACACGTACTCCCCTGAATCAGCTGCCATGACGTGGGGGACACGGAGCCGGGACCCTGAAACCTGCAGTTGGGGACATGCTTTGGTGTCACACAGCAGGGGACAAGGCAGCATTTGGGTGCTGCCCACTCTGCTGTGCCCTACCTGGTGGCCAGCAGGCAGGGAGCCTCCACGCTTGTACCACGTCACGGTGGCAGAGTCAGGTCCTGCCACCACACAGTCCAGGTCCAGGGTCTGTCCCTCAGTGACAGATGGGGATGAGGATTCGATGCGGACAGGCGATGCCACCCCTGCGAGGAGCAAAAGGGGTGACATGGGTGGGTTGTAGTCCCCCCAAAACCATCCCCAAGCACCACTGGTGTCCCCCACCCTACTCACCTGGCACCACAGCCACCTCAATAGCGGCGCGGGCCGTGCCAGCGGCGCTGGTGCCCACGCAGAGGTAGATGCCACCATCAGCTGCCGTCACAGCAGGGATGACCAGAGTGGCGATGTCACCATGCTCGGCGCGGGACTGTGGCACGAGGGTGGGTGTCAGTGGCACCTATGGTGCATCCACACCCCTGGAGCACCCAGGGGTGCCAACACCCCGCTCACCTGTGGCGGCAGGGTCCCTCCCTGCTTCTCCCAGGTGATGGTGGCAGTGGGGGACCCCGAGACCCGGCAGTAGAGCCGCACTGTGGAGCCTTCCTGCACCTCCGTCCGCTCCGGGCTCACCTGCACCTGCGGGGTGCCTGCGCCTGCAGGGAGGGGGATCAGAGTGGTGCTGGGGGCAATGGGGGGGTGGGGACGATGGGAGTGACATGAGTGTTGCAGACAATGAGGGTGAAGGCGACCATGGGATGATGGAGGTCATGGGGCAATAGGGGAAAATGAGAGTGATGGAGATGATGGAGATGATGAAGATGATAGGGGTGATGGGAACAATGGAATGATGGAGGATGATGGGACAATGGAGATGAGGGGACAATGGAGGATGAAGGAGAAGAAGAGAACAATGGCGACAATGAGACGCAGTGACAGGAATGAAGGAGACAATGAAGGTGATGGATATGAATGGGAAGTGACAGGGACAGTGGTGATGATGGGATGGTGGGGACAACAGGGATGATGAGATGATGGGATGGTGGGGATGAGGGGGATGGACAGTGGGAGGTGACAGAGATGATGAGGGTTACAGGGATGATGAGGATGACAGGGATGATGCAGACCATGGAGACAATGGAGATGGACAATGGGGATGATGCAGAGTGACAGAGACGATGGGTGATGATGAGAGCAAGAGGGGTGACAGGGACAACGGGGACAATAGAGGTGATGTACATGACAGCAGTGATGGTAATGATTGGGGTGATGAGGATAATGAAAATTATGAGGATGGGGATGATGAGGACAATGGGGTGATAGGGACGATGGTGATGCCGCTCACCTTGCACGTGGAGGAAAGCACGTGCCGTGTGCTGCCCGGTGCTGCTCCGTGCCCGGCACTCATAGTGCCCCTCATCAGCGGGCTCGACAGCACTGAAACGCAGCATCCCGCCCTGAACCACAGCCTGTGGCGGCAGCGCACCTGCGGGGACACGGACTGGTGTCACCCCTGCTCACTGTGTCCCCACGCCTGGTCCCGGTGTCTCCCTGTCCCCAGCAGGCACCTACCGAGCCACTCAAGAGTGGGCTGGGGGCTGCCGGTGACCACGCAGCGGAACTCGGCCGGCTGCCCCGGAGCCACGCTCAGCTGCACCGGCTCCACGGTAGCGGTGGGGGCACTGGCGGTGCCGGCTGCGGTGAGACCCGGGGGGGCTTAGGGCTTGCCAGGCCCCCCCGGTGCTGTCCCCAGGCAGTGGGGCAGTGGGAAGCGGCGTAGCACAGATGGCAGCGGGGTGCAATTGGAGCCCCGGCATGCAGCAGGTGAGGGGAGCATGTGGACCCCGAGGTACCCTCCCCTGGTGACTTACCGGGTCTGTGCCCCTCCATGAACTCAACGGGTCCATAGAACATCTGAGTCTTTGAGGCAGCTGCAGGAGGGCGTGGGTCTCAGGGGAGTGTACCCATAATCCTGGAGTCCAGACACCCAACCCGCCCACCACCCTGGTGTCCAGGCACTAAACCGACCCATCACCTTGGCAGCTAGGCACCAAACCTGCACACTGCCCCAGTGTCTGGGCACCAAGTGTGGCCACCACTCCAGTGTCTGGGCGTTCAATGTGCCCATCACCCCAGCATCTGGGCATCACACGTGCCCATCACCGCAGAGCCAGGGTGGTGAGTGTGCCCATCACCTGAAGGACTGGGCACCAAGCAACCCCATCACCCTGGTATCCAGGCAGTGAATGTGCCCAGCGCCCTGACATCTGGGCATTGACATCCAAACGGCAAGCGTGCCCATCAAACCCAGCATCTGGGGGCCACCACACCGGTGCGTCGGCACTGTGTGTGCCCATCGCCCTGGTGTCTGGGCAGTGAATATGCTTGTCACCCTGGTGTTGCCTGTCACCCCATCACCATGGGGTGAGCCACAGCATCAGGGCTCACCCTGGACGTAGAGCGTGGCGGTGCCCTGGTCCATGTCCAGCATGTTGGAGCCAGTGCAGACGTAGACTCCGGCATCCTGGGGCCGCACCCCGCGCAGCGTCAGGATCCCGTTGAAGTCCACAGCACCTGCCGGCAGCGTCCCGTGGTTCTGCCGTGTCCACACCAGGGTGTAGGCGGGAGACTGGGGGGGACAGAGGTGAGGGGGCCTGAAGCCACTGGGATGGGCACATGGGGGGACACGTGCTCGGCTGTGCACCCACGGGGTACAGGTGGGCACCCAGGGATGTCATATAGAGCTATGTAAGGACCCACGGGGGGTTGGGAGGGTCCATATGGACAAAGATTTTCCTGTGCTCTGGATGTCCCCGTGAGTACATCCTTAGGTGTCCTTTTGCTCTGTAGGACCAGGTGGGCACCCAGGGGCATCTTCGCACCCTGAATGTCCCTGCACACACCCAGGTGTGCCCTGCAGCACCACCGCCATGCTGTGCCCCCTTCCCCTCACCTTGCTCTTGGCAGTGCAGACAAAGGTGACGTCGGCGCCGGGCTGCACCCGCTGCACCCGCTTCTCCTCCACAGTGACGGTGATGGGCTTGTCGGGAGTCTCTGCACCCACACAGAGAGGTGAGCTCTGCTCCTGCCTCCCCTCCGTGCATGTCCCCCTCCTCGGTGACAACGACCTACCAGTGACAATGACCTCGGCGCGGCTGGTGTTGCTGTGCTGGAGGTTGCGGCAGGAGCAGACATAGACGCCGGCTTCAGAGGGCTGGATGCTAGGAAAGTGCAGCTCCTCACCTGGGGGGACATGCAGGTGACACCCTACACCTTGGGGACACCCCGATGTATCCCCTGGAGCCACTCGGTACCTTGTTGGCGGCTCTGGGCACCCTCGGGAAGGGGCCGCCCGTCCTCTCGCACCCAGTGGTAGTAGAGCGGGGGGTCCCCGGTGGCCTGGCAGCGCAGAGTGACAGCGCTGCCCTGTGGCACCGTGGTGCGCAGGGGGTGCACACGCACGGCCAGCGCAGGCGGGGGTCCCGCGGGGACACAGCCCTGCCCCCGCACCGTGGGGTCACCCGTGTAACCTGGGGCGCAGCTGCGGGGAACAATGGGGTCACTGGGTTTGTGGGGACCTAGTGGGGTGCTAATGGGAGGAAAAATATTGGGGTGGGTGGGCTGGGGTGGCTGCACTGGGGTGTGTATGGGGATGAGTATATTGGAGTACATAGGGTGGGTATATTAGGGTGAGCACATCAGGGTGAGTATATCATGATGGGTATAGTGGGGTGGTGACTGTATCAAGGTGGGTATAAGGGTGGGCACTTTGGGGTGTCTCTGTTGGGGTGAGGCCATCAGGGTAGGTGCACTGTGTATTGAGGTGCATATGTCAGGCTGAGCCCTTTTAGGATGCAAAATTTGGGGTGAGCTCATAGGGGTGATTACATCAGGGTGGGTGTAGCAGGAGAACATTGGGGTGGCTATAGTGGGGTGAGTATATCAGGGTGGGTGTATTAGGGTGGGTATACTGGGGAGCACTTTGGGGTGGATCTGTAAGGGGAAGGCCATTGGGGTGAGTATATTGGGGTGGGTATACTGGGGTGCATAAATTGGGCTGAGCATATTGGGGTGTATATGTCGGGGTGAGTACATAGATGCTCTTTAGGATGCATATATTGGGGTGAGCTCATAAGGGTGAGCACATTGGGTGGGTATAGCAGGAATACATTGGGGTGGGTATTTGTGGGTGGATATATGGGGGTAAGCCCATCAGGGTATGTGGGGGTGAGGCAATGGAGGTGGGTTTTGGGGATAGGTATATAAGGGTGACAGTTTTGGGGTGGGTATATGGGGGTGAGCCCATGGGGTGGGGTTTTGGGGTGGGTATATGGCAGCGAACCCATCAGGGCAGGTAGAGCAGGGTGGGTATATGGGGGTGAGCCCATGGGGTGGATTTTTGGAGGGGTGTATTGGGGTTGGTTCTGGCGGGGGGGATATTAGGATGGGATTTGGGGGTGGGTATATGGGGATGAGCCCATGTGGTGGGTTTTTGAGGCAGGTTTTGGGGTGCCAGCAGCCTCACCGCTCACAGTACTGCCCAGTGTAGCCCGGCTCGCAGGCGGTGCAACGGTACCCACCGCCTCCCAGACTCTCACAGGTCCTGGAAAACCTGCGAGGACAGAGCAAGGTGAGGGCACATCGCTTCCCTGGCACCCCCAGCCCAGCACCCCCGGCCCAGTGCAGCCACCCACTGGTTTTCAGGGTACGGGAGGGGACAGGCACAGGGCTGGCAGTCCTCGGGGGTCCCGGCGGTGGCATCCCCGTAGAAGCCGGGGGCACACTGGTCACAGAAGTCTCCTGCCGTGTTGTGCAAGCATCCCTGGGGGATAGTGGGGGCACAAATTGGAGGTGTCATGGCTGGGATAACACCACAGCCCCCCAAAAAACATTCGGAATGTGAGGCCTTACGGAGCAGGCACCGCTCTCAGGGTGGCAGTTCTCGGAGTGGCCATTGCACTCGCACAGCTCACAGTGCCCCAGGTACAGCCCTCCGCCGGTGCGCGTGTACCCGGGGGCACAGTCCTGCGGGAAGGGACAGCGTTGGGATCCCCCATAGCCTGGGGAAGTGGTGTGGGGAGGGGTAAAGAGGGAGCTTGGGGGACAGATGGGTGACGGGGGTGCTGGGGGGTGACAAAGAGTGAAGGGGGTGATGGGTACAGTGCTAGGGAGGGATAGAGGAGTGATGGTAATGATGGGGGGATGCTGATGGGATGATGGAGAATGATGGGGGTGATACTGAAGGGAGGATGGAGGGGTGATGGAGGGTGATGGGGGTGATACTGAGGTGATGAGGGGTCTGGGGGACAGATGGATGATGATGGGGGTGCTGGGGTGTTGATGTAGGGTGCTGGGGGTGATGCGGGGTGGGAGTATGTAGGGGTGATGCTGGGGATGCTGGGGGCTATCATGAGGGGTCATGGGGGGGTGATGATGGGGTGTGATATGGGGGGTGGTAGGGGAGTGATGAGGGGATGCCGGGGGCTGATGGGCAATGATGGGACTGCTGGTGGTGATGATGGTACAATGATGGAGGGGTGATGGGCGTGATGGGGGGAGTGCTGGGGGGTGATGGAAGGTGATGGAGGGTGATACTGGGGGGAAGAATGGAGGGGTGATGAGGGTGAGGCTGAGAGGGTGATGATGGGTTTGATAGGGGGATGAGATGATGGAGGGATGATGATGAGGGTAATGGGGGGATGATGATGGGGGATGCCGGAGGGATGATGGAATGCTGAGGGGTGTGATGGGGGCACGGAGGGTGACACTGGGCACGATTGGGGGATGCTGGCATTGATGACGGGGACAATGATGAAAGGAGTGATGGCAGTGATGGAGGGTCATACTGGGTTGCTGGGGGATGCTGGGGGGTGATCGGGGGGATGATGAGGAGATACTAGTGAGGAGGGTAGGGAGGTAACAGGGGTGATGGGGTGACACTGGGAGGGGCTGGGCTCACCTGGCAGGACAGCCCGTGGTATCCAGGGGGACAGCGACATTCCTCCACCTCAGGGGCCGGGGGCAAGCCGGGCTGGGGGGGCACGGCCGTGTCCATGGCCACATCGGCGATGGTGGCCACAGCTGTGCTCGTGGAGTAGGTGGCTCGGATGAGGATCTCATCCAGGTCGGCCAGTGCCATCAACAGGTGCTCCCGTGTCGCCGGCTGCCCGTCCGGCCGCTGCCAGTATTGCTGCGGGAACAGGGGGGTTAGCGGTGCACACGCCGTGGGAAAGGGGGACATCAGGGAGAAAAGCTGCCCACCACCTCCTACCTCCCGAAAAATTATCTCGAAGGCCTGAGGCGTCCGCGGGGGCAGGTCAGGCTGGTAGGCCACCAGCGTGATGTCATTGCCCTGTGGACAAGGGGGCCAAGGTCGTCACGGGGTCCTGGTGTCACCCGGCGTCTCCCTGTCCCACCCCAATCAGCGCTCCCTTACCGTGATCTGGATGTCAGCGTCAGCCAGGGGGGCTCCCTGTCCCCCCGGGGTGTAGGTCAGGGTGTAGTGGAGCCGACCGCCATAGGAGCCCACCTGCACCAGGAGACGGGGGGGATTGGGATGGGAGTGGGAAAGGGAAGGGATTGGATGAGATGGGATAGGATGGGA